>JAWQFJ010002191.1:0-10000 GCA_034096865.1 Theodoxus fluviatilis | reverse complement strand
GGTGCTCATCTCTCCCTCCCTCAGTCTGCTCTGGTGCTCACCTCTCCCTCCCTCAGTCTGCTCTGGTGCTCATCTCTCCCTCCCTCAGTCTGCTCTGGTGCTCACCTCTCCCTCCCTCAGTCTGCTCTGGAGCTCACCACTCCCTCCCTCAGTCTGCTCTGGAGCTCACCTCTCCCTCCCTCAGTCTGCTCTGGAGCTCACCTCTCCCTCCCTCAGTCTGCTCTGGAGCTCATCTCTCTCTCCATCAGTCTGCTCTGGTGCTCATCTCTCCCTCCATCAGTCTGCTCTGGAGCTCACCTCTCCCTCCCTCAGTCTGCTCTGGAGCTCACCTCTCCCTCCCCCAGTCTGCTCTGGAGCTCACCTCTCCCTAGCTCCCTCAGTCTGCTCTGGAGTCTCATCTCTCCCTCCCTCAGCCTGCTCCGGTGCTCATCTCTCCCTCCCTCAGTCTGGTCTGGAGCTCACCTCTCCCTCCTTCAGTCTGCTCTGGAGCTCACCTCTCCCTCCCACAGTCTGCTCTGGAGCTCACCTCTCCCTCCCTCAGTCTGCTCTGGAGCTCACCTCTCCCAGCGCGATGTGGTAATGCCAAGCCTCTTCAGGTCCCGTTTGCAGACATCCTCGTATTGCTTCTATGGACGACCAGCTGGCTGTTCTCGTTCTCTTGCCTCTGTATTGTTCACAGAATAGGAGGGTCTTTGACATTCTCCGATCAATTTTTCAAATGGACATGCCCCACTTAACGAAATCTACGTTGTGTACGTTGTGCGTGCTTGGAGGACTTTACATACCACGACCTACAAATCCAGACTGAAGACCTCCGGCTCAAGTACGGCGGAGTCCTCGCAGGATTTCGCTCCGACCAATACACAGTGTTCATTATTGATGAGGCACGCTGATTGGTCCTCCAGAGGGCAATGAAGAGATCGATCGATAAGAGGTCTGAAAGAAACTCCTGATTAGCCCGTCTGATGTACGATCTCGCGCTCCTGACGTCGCTGCGTCTCCCTCGCTCATTTGGGTGTCAGCACCAACGCCTTAGAAACTCGGAGGTGGCGCCATCTATTGCCTGATTGAAGGTCCGAGTGAATAACACTGTAAGCACTTTGCAAGGCCGTCTTCAGGGTGGCCAGCCTGACAGATGCCGAATCTATTCACTAGCGTGGACATCGGAAGGGGCACGGGATTTTAGCATAGATAACGTGCAAGAGATTTGTTCATCTTTTGGATTTGGTTTTCCGAAGTTAACACAATTGAGAAGGCTATTTTGTACGCGCAGCCAGTTTATCTTCACTGTTTAACAATGAAGCTGTCCTACTCCATTAGGAAGAATGCATTAGCAGCAGAGACTGAAAAGAGCTTGGATAGGATTGGATCTGTTGGTTAAATATTGCTGTTGTCAGTCAGACAATGTCTACAAACCGCCTGTCAAAACAAATGTCGCTCCTCTTCCAATCACACATGAGCTCAGCATCAAATGAACCGACTTCTCGCTGAATAATACAGTTCCACGCAGGCAACCTTTATTCGTCATTGAAAAGTAAACAATCAATAGGGCTACCCAATGTAAACTAATTTAATCAGAACAGCAGTAAATCCGTCTTTTCTCGCTAAATCAATCACCCTACGCTTCTCAGAGCGCATCCAGTCGGTATGGCATGGAATCATGGGGACAAAGCATTCACTTCGGAATAGTTGCATTGAGGACGTGCGGTCGCGCACCGGAACTATGCCCTTTTGGGTGAATGTTGACCAGTTTTCCCTGTGAGTGTTCACTCAGAAAAGATTACTCTCTTGCAGCCCGGGTTTTACCTGGTTAGCAAAAATTTGACGTCAGATGGATTTCCCACAATTTGCTGGGACAATAGACTTGAGCTCGCGGTTTGTCCGGGATTTTTTCATGCAACCCTGTCGTGTGCAGCACCGCTCCCCCCACAGCCAGACCAAATGCCACGAGGACAATGGCTGGAGATGCCTTACTGGAGGAACGACCATAGCGACGCATGAAGCAGTGCAAAGCGCGGCTCCCAAGACAAGGCCATCGGCATCTTCTGTCCCAACGTCTCTAAGGTTCATTTTCCCCACTTCCCTTCATTGGAAGTGAAGGAGGAGTTCTTGTTAGCAGCTTCCGGTTTTACCCCTCCTCTCGGAATGCAACGTCATATCTTTCATCTGCCCCTACGATGGGAACATCTGCTCACTCGGTCCACTCAATAACTAATGCCGGCCCCAGCCCAGGGAGTCTGCAGAGTTGCACAAGACGAAACGCGTTAAAGGCTACCCTAATTCATCAACACGCGCAGTGTCGACAAGCCGTGGCAGCTGCACTGCTTTCCCCCGAGTTTCCACGTCTCCAGAGTGATCCTACATGTCGTGGGGGTTTTCAAAAACGTTTTTGAGGGACGTGTGATGTTCCCGGACTCCGGATGTCTCTTTTAGCGAGCCAGAAAGGCCGTAAGGCAACTGAGCGTTACTCGCCAAGCCATCTGGTGTATTCTCTCGACTAATTGTGCAAGGTTATGGATACGTTTCTTGTAGACGGTCCACTTCTTATAATCATACAGCAGAGGGGTGAGCGCAAATGCTGTATACACACCAAGTTTACTTTCTATGGACAACCCATGTTCTTTCCATACCACGAAATTAAGTTCCCCAAATTCGCTACTGTAGAAGAAAACTCTTCTCCTTTGAGCTCACTATTGAAAAACGAAGCTCAGGAGGACTCTCAAACGCCACACAGACAGCCGTAAACCATCCCTGAAGGCAAAAAGCATCGAGTCAGCCTTCCGAGAAAAACTAGCCAATTACCGTATTTTCTGCTGAGCAGCACTGAGAGAGTTCGAAAGATTACGGGACAAATTTGTGTTGATTACCTACAACAGATAAAGATAGTAGTGCACTTCAAGGTCTATTGATTTTGAAACTGCCACAGTCTGCCCTTGTTAGCAAAAGCTCTGAGCATATTAATGTAGGTGGCGGTCTCTTCCTCTGAGCTACTCTTCATCAGAATGAACAGCACCAGGCAGAGAGGCAAGAACTGTCAACAGCCCTGTGGTGTGCGGGAAACGCAGCTGCACCACAAATCAGCTTTCAAAAACTGACAACAGCTCCGACCGTTTGAATCTAACAGAAGAAAAGGTGACACTGTGATTGTTTGATTTGTTTCAGGGCAAATGCAGCTTCGACAAATGACTGTAGGCTAGTGTTGCGCGATTGATCTAACGGCACTTTTTCTTGGTCTGCGCACAAATTCGATCTCGATCATTTCATTTTCTGGAAGGTTTCGATTCGTGTAGATTTTTTTACTTCAATCAAACTCAAATGGACAACAAGAATGCTGAAGGACACTTTTATGGAAAAAAACCTGCTCCATTGTACAATTGCCAAGGGTTCATTTGTGGGCTTCAGTTTGTTTTCTCAATCCAGAAGAGTGTCAGTCTCATTGTCTGAATCTATCTCTGTGTGTTTGTGTGACTGTGAATATGTGTGTGTGTTCGTGTTCCTCTGTTGCGTGCTTGAGCGTGCACGCGCGCGTTTCTCTCTCTCTCTCTTGTGTGTATGTGTGTCTTTGAATATGTCTCTCTCTCTCTCTCTCTCTCTCTCTCTCTCTCTCTCTCTCTCTCTGTGTGTGCTTGCGTGCGTGCGCCCATGGCCGCGCTTGATTGTGTCTGTCTCAGAGTCTGAAAATACGACATTACACGATGCATCAGTACAACTCAGATAATGAAGTTCACAGCAACAATAAATGGTTTCATACACTTCACTTGTTAAACAAAATGCTTAATCATGACGATTATGTGGCAAATGAAAAACAAACGTGGAAACAAACACGTACACAAACAGAAATATCCCGTTCTTGTTTGAAAGATGTTTTCACTGTCGCTTTCAGTTTTCATACTCACCAAATGTCGAGGTGCAGGCCGTCAGTGCTGACGTCATCCAGGTTGCTGAAAAGGAAAACAGATAAAGTTTTACTCCCAAAACCACGATATCTAGGAAAATTCCTTGCTTTCTCAAGAAGCACAAAAACTAGAGAGAGAGAGAGAGAGAGAGAGAGAGAGAGAGAGAGAGAGAGAGAGAGAGACAGAGAGACAGAGACAGAGAGACAGAGAGACAGAGAGACAGAGAGAGACAGAGAGAGAGACAGAGAGAGACAGAGAGGCAGAGAGATAGAGACAGACAGAGACAGAGAGAGAGAGACAGACAGAGAGACAGACAGACACACAGACAGACAGACAGACAGACAGAGGAGGACAGGGAGGAGGGCAGGGAGGGAGACAAGGAGAGAGAGAGAGAAAGAGAGAGAGAGAGAGAGAGAGAGTGAGAGAGAGAGAGGAGGGCAGGGAGGGAGACAGGAGGAGAGAGAGAGAGAGAGAGAGAGAGAGAGAGAGAGAGAGAGAGAGAACACGAATATGAAGAAAATAATTTCGCCATTTACTAATTTGCAGCAAAAGAGAAATCGAGGGCTCACCAAAAAGCACGTCATTATGATTTAATCACCTGCCTTCACAGCGCTCGCGTAGAGCTGTTCATAAAGAAACCTTCGCAAATCAAATTAGTCAAGTCTCACTGCACGAGCATGAACTCAAACATCTCCACAAGGCAAGATCCATAGAAGTTGGCATTACACGACACTTTACACAGGAAGAAGGACAACAGTGAACTATTTAATGAGGCACGTCAGCGCGCATTTACGAAATGGGCAGACCCTCGTAGGGAAACTGGCGACAAAAATGACTTTAGCCTCGCAAGGCCGACACTGCTAATGGGGTTTGCATTGTCTTTTTTGCTTCTTCGAGAGAGTGCATTTCCGAGCCAAGCCTTTTTTTCCGCAGGAAGGAGGGTCTTACTTACAAGTGGAAGCGTTCGTTCCACACGGGGTTCAAGGTGTTGGGTTTCACGGACGTGGTTTTGATCAGTTTGGCCGGCAACAGCTCTCTCACAGAAGACGAGGCCTTGTCCTTTTTCTTGCGCAGACTGGCAGAGAACTTCTTCAGCCCTTTCTTATCTTTATCCTTGGGCTTGTTGGACTCCTCGTCGGACGAAAACAGGTCCGCAGTCGCCTGGTCGCCAGAGGGCATGATGCCCAGCATGCAGTAGGGGTCACTGAAACCTGTAGAACAACACGAAGTAATGATCGTGGTCAATCTATTAACAGCCAGATCATTTACACCAAACCTGAATCTTGTGAAAACGTCTCTGAATTTCTTGATATCATTGAGATAGTCTTCAAGACCAAAAGACGTTTTGAAGGACGAGTACCACCTCCTGGAGAAACCAATCTCTTAGTCTCCGCTTTAGTTGCTTTATAAAATAGCCATCGTTCTGAACACCACCGTTAAGCCACACATAACCAAACTTCAGATTTTGTAAACGTTTTTTTACTGATTATTAACCCAATTGAATTTGTTGGGGATTGTCGAGTTTTTTAAGCTTATTTAGGAAATCTGTCGTGGTCCATTTTACATAGTCTCAATCAGTATGTGATCACTTTAGTGTAGCTACTTATGTTTAAGGGGAATCTCCCGAGATTGCCATAGACCATGTGATTCGGGGTCCTAGTACTAAGCCTAGGAACTTTTTCCATGAGAAAACGTGAATGGTTTCCACCTTTATATGTCTTCCTAGGCCCCATATATCTCGGCACTATACAGCACAGTGGGAAGAACTTGCTCTCTAACATTCGAGTGAACACTCTGGTTTTCGTACACATCAGATTCCACAATGCTTTGAATATGTGCACAATATTTTGCCTCCCTCTCAAGCATACATCTTCTAGTGAAGTATCCATTGACAGTCTGCTGGTAAATACAAAACACAAATATTTATACTGATTGACCACATTCAACTTCATCTCATTAAGGTACCGCCTTTCTTCTGAGGCAAGATGGCCATCTTTCCTGAAAACCATGATCTTCGCCTTCTCTGGATTTACAGCTAGGCTTAGTGAATTAGACCCATGGACAAGATTATTAATTTGATTCTGTAGCTCCGTAGGTGTGTTAGATATCAGAATAACATCATCTGCAAAAAAAGTAGGTAGATTTATCTCATACCTGGAACTAGCTGGACCCCGTGTTTTCCTTTGCTACATACATATTCTGCAACCGAGTTAATAAATAGGAAAAAAAAACTCCAGGGGAATCGATTGCGTCCTGTTTTACACCAACTGAGCATGGAAAGAAATCTGACAAGGCATGCCGCCATCGCACACAGGATTGCGCATCAGCATAGATGGCCTTTAACATTTTTGTTGTTGTTGGGAGTGCAGCTTCCTTGAGGACTCTTCAGAGATGTGTATGGTTAAAAGTATCAAACGCCTTTCTATAGTCAACATAACAAACAGACAACTTTCCGCGTCCTTCACCATATACATGCTTTAAAATCATTGCATACAGAGTAAAAATATGATCTACTGTGGAATGGCTAGCTCGAAAGTCAGCCTGCTCAACGCAAATTTTGTCCTCAAGCTCCATCCATGTTCGCAGGCGTTCGGCCAATACAGAGGTGAAAAGTTTACATGTTGCACTCAGTAATGAGATTCCTCTATAGTTGTCGGGATTATGCACGTCTCCTTTCTTATGTATGGGTACGATGGTTGACTGGGCCATATTCTAGGAAAGTATTGCCCATCATATAAGATATTGACAAGTTTGGTCAGAAATGGCATCAACTTATCACGTGCCTCTTTGAAACATCCTCCTGGCAGACCATTCATTTCTGCCGCATTGCCATGTCTTATCTTTTTAAATGCCTTCTTAACTTCATTTTCGCTAATAGGGGCGTCTAAAACTTCATGGTAATTAACGTCCGCTTCACCTGCATTTACAACCGTTGTCACAGAGTTATCGTTGCTTCGAAGCAACGTCTCAAAATGAGTTTTCCAGGCTCAATACCTATATTCGACCGAGGAATAGAACGTCGTGTGGCGTTCTTTGCAATTGTCCAAAACTTCCGAAAGTCATGTAGGCTAATCATCAATGAAGTACGAATCTCATACAAGTATCCATTTTCTTTTTTTGGATGATGTGCTTATAGTTTCGTCTGCTGTGCAAATACGCTTCTTTTGTACACTTGCAAGAAAACATCCTATATTGTTTAAGGGCGTTACTTGCTATTTTCTTGCTCACACGGTATATAGCACCAAACTACAGAACACGAGGTTTTCGGGTTAGTCCTTTAACCCTCACCTGCCTCTTCATGCAATTCGCATTCCACAACAATTAATCTGTAAAGTACTGGAGAACCACATCGATAGAGATATCTACAGCCGAGAGAGCTTTTTGGAGTCGCATGTTGAACTCTGTGGTATTGACCTTTTGACGGAATAAGTCCGTTTTGCTATGGTCCCATTGCAGTGCTGAGTAATTTAGAGCTCCGGGCTCCCGAAGTACTTTATGTATAGGACAACCAAGTGAAGCTTCAAGGGGCATGTGGTCGGACTCTACACGAGTAGCGATAGAGAGATCAATTCTAAAACGATGATGAGGAGTGATTTCCAGGCAGTAATCTACAACGCTATTTCCACGAGGAGAAATGTAAGTGAATTTGCCTTCCTTATCTCTGGGCGCACAACCATTGAGTATATGAAGGGGGGGAGGGGGGGGGGGAAGAGAGAGGAGAGAGAGAGGAGAGGAGAGAGGAGAGGAGAGAGAGAGGGGGGCGAGACAGACAGACAGACACGGACAGACAGACGACGACAACGACGGACGGACGGATGGAGGAGGAGGACGGAGACGACGGACGGACGACAGACAGACAGACAGACAGACAGACAGGCGGCGCAGCAGGCAGGCAGCAGCAGACAGACAGACAGACAGACAGGCAGACAGGCAGACAGACAGACAGACAGGCAGACAGGCAGACAGACAGACAGACAGAAAAGACGACCGCGACAAACAGGAGCGCACTGTTCTTACAGACATAGCGATTGTCAGACGTGTGGTGAACCCAGAGACGTGTGATGAACACAGAGACGTGTGGTGAACACAGAGACGTGTGGTGAACACAGAGACGTGTGGTGAACACAGAGACGTGTGGTGAACACAGAGACGTGTGGTGAAAACAGAGGCGTGTGTAGACAGAGACGGGTGTAGACAGAGACGTGTGGTGTAGACAGAGACGTGTCGTAAACACAGAGACGTGTGTAGAGAGAGGTGCGTAGACAGAGGCGTGTGGTGTATACAGAGACGTGTGGTGTAGACAGAGACGTGTGGTGTAGACAGAGATGTGTAGACAGAGACGTGTGTAGACAGAGACGTGTGTAGACAGAGACGTGTGTAGACAGAGACGTGTGTAGACAGATAAGTGTGTAGACAGAGAGGTGTGTAGACAGAGACGTGTGTAGACAGAGACGTGTGGTGTAGACAGAGAAGGGTGTAGACAGAGACGTGTGGTGAACACAGAGACGTGTGTAGACAGAGACGTGTGGTGTAGACAGAGAGGGGTGTAGACAGAGACGTGGGTAGACAGAGACGTGTGTAGACAGAGACGTGTGTAGACAGATAAGTGTGTAGACAGAGACGTGTGTAGACAGAGATGTGTGGTGTAGTCAGAGACGTGTGGTGTACACAGAGACGTGGACAGACATACACAAAGGGTAAAGGAACATGGGACAGAGCTTTCCTTACCGTCAGCATCCTTGGCCTCTAGCCCTCGCGCCTCGTTCACGAGCGCGTTTAGGATCAGCGTGGGCGGCTGAAACACACAAACACACATTGTCTTTTACTTCACGTGTGTGTGTGTGTGTGTGTGTGTGTGTGTGTGTGTGTGTGTGTGTGTGTGTGTGTGCGTGTGTATGTGTGAGTGTGTGAGTGTGTGTTCGCCCGTGCGCGCCTGTGTGTGTGTGGGTTTGTGTGTTTGAGTGTCTGTGTGTGTGTTTTTGCTTATGTTTATACGTGTGTGTGTGTGTGTGTGTGTGTGTGTATTTCTGTGTGTGCCTGTGTATGTGTGTGCGTGTGTGTGTGTGTGTGAATGTATGTGTGTGTGTGTGTGTGTGCATCATGCGAGTTTGCCTCTATGTATGTGCGAGCAGTGGCTTGTGTGCATGTATGTGTATGTATGCATGTGCGTCCACATCTGTATCAGCGGGTTTTTGCTGCCTACATGTGTTCATGTGTAACTCGAATGTGTGAGACTGAGAACGAGAAATGCACGTTCGCACACACACACACATGTATATGTGTGTGCTGCTGTATCGGCCTATACATGTATGTACATACATTGGCGTACACCTGCTCAAATCATATGAGTGTGTTCATGAGAATATGTCCATCTTTTCATGCGTCCATGCCCATGGTGTTAAGGCACAAATTTGTCAGTGCACGCGTATGTGCTTGTAGCCTACATTCTTCTGTTCAATCGCTAAGCAGTGCAAAGCATCATTAAGGTCAGAAGATAAGTCGACTTACAGACGGCTTGACACTTGACTGTGTCCCTGCTTTGTCACGCTCTTTGACCTTTACAGAGACCTCCTCTGAATTGGATTATCTCCCACGTGTTCTACCTGCCATCAAAGGTACAACAGATTGTTTCCCTGGGGACTTGATGTAGACCTCAAATCAAATCACACAGAGGCCCAGGAGAGTTGTAGATCTCTCCATTTTGTGAAACGCAAAGGTTAGAGCAAACGAAATTTACTCTTGAGGAAAATCTCTCTCCTCCCCGGCGAAACTGGAGTGGTTCGTTGATAGAATTAATGGGCGACCATCACGCAACAGAGTAGATTGATTTCACAGGTCAAATGATTCTTTGGAAAATAACATTTGCGCAGTCTCCTGTTCCGATTTCCATTGTTGGCTGCTTTCGTAACATTCTGTTTGTCTGTTATGCTCTGTTGACTGAAAATAAAACTTATTTAAATATCGCCACTGTCTGAGCCCAGATGAAAACATTCTTACGACAAAAAGCAAGTGTTCACATTGCATAAGTTTTCATTTCATAATAAACTTTATTTTCTTAACTGCACAACATTCAAAAGTTGTTTATTACCAACAATGAATTAAGG
>JAWQFJ010002190.1:260778-263071 GCA_034096865.1 Theodoxus fluviatilis | reverse complement strand
TGACGTTTCTCCTCCCTTGTGTTTATTAAAACACAGGCTCGGCGCTATGCGCTTATGTCTAGGGGATTTACTTGAGGAGGAGGAACGCACAATTAAAAATAAATCATAAATCAAAATCTCTGTCATGCACATGCCATGCAATAAACAGGAGGACAACAGGTTTGACAATTAAGAAAAGGTATTTAATAATCAGAAACGCAGATAATCGATCAATCGCCCCTTTGTGGCTTTCAAGCATATAATGATTGTTCAATGTTTCTAGGGATAAAAGAGTTCAACAGTTCAGTTCTTTAGATTCAGAGACAGTTCAGAATACGTATTCACTGTACCTTAGTAATTCCAACGATGAAGTTCATAACTAAGCTTGAGGACTCACAATCTAATCACACGTTCTCGACCGAGAACAAAGGCCATCAATCACTGCTCCTATGCGCTCTCCGGCAAAGGGCAGAAACAACCACAACACAGCGCTAATGCAGACGAAATTCTTGGGGTTGAGCGAGCCGCAAGCAGGCTAGCTCGGCTCCACGCCCAGGACGTGTCACAGCTTTTTGCTGGGAGGCGGTGATTTCTCGGGGATGGCCGGACAGCTTCACTCCAGGGAGGGAGGACTGGCGCATGGGTCAGGCTTAGGGCGGGAGCGCTGCAATTCTCGCCAGACCTGATTTCACAGTGGGAATTATTCCCCTCGTTGACGACTCATGGGGATATATACGTCAGGCCAAACGTACTTACTTGGGCGACAAGGATGGGGCATCAGTACCAATCGTCTTTTACGTGCCTTGGGATTAACACGGAGCAGCTTCGTTGGGCAGTGCGTCCGTTCCAGCACCCTGTCCCTCCGCTAACTGATTAAAATTGGGCATGCAATGTAGTTTTATTGAAACACCTCAACCCTTTTCACGCATGCGCAAAACTCTTGGACAGAAAGCTGACTTGGCAGGAAAAACCGCCTTCAAGGCAAGCTTTGAAAAACAAGCTCAAGGACATCGGTCACCCCACCTCGCAGGAAGTCCGGTATATACAAAAACAGCCATGTGGCATCCGACCCAGAAAAACAACTCCAGTGCAGAAAGGTTGTGCCAGGATTCTCTGAGACTAAGATCCAACAGGGGACAGTTTTTTTCTCTCAGTTAGGAAAAGTTAAAGGCTTCAGTCTTAAAACACGCTTAAATCATTAAAGCAATAAAGAGGGTAAAACATGAATCTGTCACACTCCCTCCCCCTTCAAAGTGAAATTTTCTTACTGAGTTTAACAAGAAAATTTCAAAACACAGACTCAAAACAGGAGATGCAATCTCATCATTGACATTGTTGCTGCAAAACTTCAGTGCAGTCTACCAGTCCATCCGGACTCAAAACCCAATTCACTTTCAGCAAAGCCACTCAACATAAAACATCTCAAAATTCTGGTAAACAGTTCACCACATTGACAATCAACTAAACGTTCTCCCTGCAAACTCTACAGGGTAAGTCTACAGAAATCAAGGGAACAAAAAGAGGTTCCTATTCCTCTCTAACAGTAGGAATTTACAACAACTACTATCGTCTGTCTGACGATCCGCCTATTTATTCGCCTCTTACGAATCGCATAGGGGACGCGGTGGGACAATTCTTAAACAACCCCGTACCCACAGGGGGAGTTCCCTGCACATCAATGAGCTATACTCTGCTCAACATAATACCCTTCAAAGGGATAACACTAATAGGAAGCATATCTTCTTCCCCCAACACTTAGTTAGGCATCGCACCCAACATTCAGTAGGCATCACACCCACAACAACTTAATTTGGCATCTCACCAAAATTTCAGTAGGCATCTCACCCACATCCACTTAATTTGGCATCTCACCAAAAATTCAGTAGGCATCTCACCCACATCCACTTAATTTGGCATCTCACCAAAATTCAGTAGGCATCTCACCCACATCCACTTAATTTGGCATCTCACCAAAATTCAGTAGGCATCTCACCCACATCCACTTAATTAATTAATCAGGTTTCATCTCTTAATCAACACAAATAAGGTCTCACACCTTAATCAACACAAATAAGGTCTCACACCTTAATCAACACAAATAAGGTCTCACACCTTAATCAACACAAATAAGGTCTCACACCTTAATCAACACAGGTAGGGCTTTACACCTGCTCCCCTCTAGGTCGGAACTCCTCCTCTTTTCTCTCTTCCCTCCTTCTCTCTCTCTCTCTCTCTCCTGCCTCAATTTGGCTTGTTCGAAAACCAAGCTCTCCCACTTCTTCACCTTTCTTTCCATCTCTCTTCTCATAGCCTC
>JAWQFJ010002190.1:250778-253278 GCA_034096865.1 Theodoxus fluviatilis | reverse complement strand
ACTCTTGTTGAGACAACAAACAAGCGTTTATTCGATACAATAAAATGTTTGTGTTGAAATGGAAACAAGTTTTTACATCTGAATGATTTCTGTAAAAAGTGGAGAGAAAAATAGTATCAGAACGAACTATTTTTGGCGCAAGGCTGTAATGCCAAGGGTCAAGCCTATTATGCATTTATTGCGAACTGTGCCAGAGTCAATACTACTGACTCTGGTTTACAGAATGGTATAGAGGCTCAGCTGATGATAAGGCTGGAACCAGTGACCGGTGGGCCATCTACCCTGCAGACTGGCCACTAGAGATTCGCAGTCTGCAGCTGTTCTTTGTACAAAACGAATAAAATGTCTTATATTCCTCTGTTGACTTCATTCACATACAAAGAGCGATCTACGAGTAAAATGTAAATTGATTTTACAGCAACAATGACAACAGCTACTACTACTACTACTACTACTACTACTACTACTACTACTACTACTACTACTACTACTACTACTACCACTACTACTACTTCTACTACTACTACTTCTACTACTACTACTACTACTGCTGCCGCTGCTGCTGCTGCTGCTGCTGTTGCTGCTGCTGTTGCTGCTACTAATACTGCTGCTGCTGCTACTGCTGCCGCTGCTCCTACTACTACTACTACTACTACTACTACTACTACTACTACTACTACTTCTACTATAACTACTATAAATCGCAAATGTTTTGACAAGTTAGACGATACTTTGGCTGAAGAAGATTTGTATTAATGGTGTGCGGGTTTGGTCGAGGAAGCCGATTGGTTTAATGTGTATGAAGCTCAACTTTCAATGGCCCCTCTGTAAGTACTTGCTTTCACCTCTCCAGTCTGACAAAGACTTTTTAGTCCAAAACTTGCGCATCTTATTTCTAATGTATCCTACTTTCTCCATTTAAAATTGTTCTTGTTGAAATAAGAACATGAGATTTAACTCTCGTCGGTTGTTTTGACTGTTTAAGAAGAGAAATGTGAGATAGTGTGATCTGATGGAAGTCCTTGCGTCATCATAATTCAGACGTGTTGTCTTAATTCTGGACTCGTGTATCTATCTAAACTCGGCATTAGATCTCCCTCGATCCAATGATGCGCCACCACAGATAGTTTCCTTTTTCGTCAGCACTACTTTGTCACTGTAAACATTTTAACCTGTCCATCTGTACTTAACGTAGGACTGATGAACTTGCTCCGTGGTTCGAGGAGGGGAAGGGGGGTGGGGAGGGTTAGAGTCGGGTGTAACGTTTCAAGCAGTGTGCCACCTTGGTATGCATTATAAGTCGCTACATAAACCATTACTTTTTCCTTTACTCCATGTTATCTTCCTTGACCCAATGCAAGAAGTAGCACTGCTTGGGATTATAGGGTAACAAGACCTTACCAATTTATTCTCAGTTATCAGCCACTTTCTGCACACGTCGGCATTGCAGTGCTTTTATCGTGAGAACTGAGCACCACCAGAAGTCAACGGTTCATGGACACTCGACTCCGATAAGACGCCGTGAGAGAGAGAGAGAGTGAGAGATAGAGAGAGAGAGAGAGAGAGAGAGAGAGAGAGAGAGAGAGAGAGAGAGAGAGAGAGAGAGAAGATGGTTTTTCATTGTTCACACACCATTATTCTTGTGACGTGTTCACAAAGTGGAGGATGAATTGTTCCTGGAATAAGCCGCAGTGTAAACGTTACTCTGAACTATCTCTTGAGAGAACTCGTTACGTGTTAGAGGTGTATGTACGTGTGCGTTCATTTGTGCCTCTGTGTGCTCTTAAGTGGGCATGTGTATGTGTGTATATATGTGTGTGTGTGTGTGTATGTGTGTGCGCGCGCGCGCGAGAAAGAGAGAACGAGAGAGAGAGAGAGAGAGTGAGAGTGAGTGAGTGAGTGAGTGAGTGAGTGAGTGAGTGAGTGAGTGAGTGAGTGAGTGAGTGAGTGAGTGAGTGAGTGAGTGAGTGAGTGAGTGAGTGAGTGAGTGAATGAGTGAGTGAGAGAATGTGTGCGTGTGTGTAATTGTGTCTTTGCGTTTGCTTGGGTACGTGTGTGTGTGTGTGTGTGTGTGTGTGTGTGTGTGTGTGTGTGTGTGTGTGTGCGTGCGTGTTTGTGTGTGTGTGTGTGTGTGTGTGTGTAATTTTGTGTAGGTGTGTGTGCGTATGTGTATTTGCTCAGAAGTGTGATGAAAATGACCCATGACACTCGGAACGGAACAAACTAGCCACACCTGAATCAGTGAATGATCATCAGCACACACCGAGTCGCTCACATTTTTTCTCGATCCCTCAGCCGCTGGTTAGCATTGTGCATCAAGCAGTCTAGAACATTATTCCCTCACAAAGTTGTGCAACACAATCACACACTGATCTAATGAGAGACATCTTCGCTTTGGTGACTGAGAGCTTAGTTTCTTTGAGATCCTACGCAACGTCCTTAAATCCCAACGGCTTTAGGTAAAATGAAAAACACGACAAGTTTCTGGTGGCCGCGTATT
>JAWQFJ010002190.1:238278-240778 GCA_034096865.1 Theodoxus fluviatilis | reverse complement strand
GTGGCACACTCGAAAATCGGCAGACATTTTTACGTCAAATCAGTTTCTAAACATCAGTTTACAAAATGAGTGAGACCTACGGGATGCAAAATTTGAACGAAAAGAGCTTTATTACTGTCAAATCTACCCATGACATATACTTTTTGGTCAATACCTTTCAACGTAGTAACCAGACATATATTTAAAAAATACAAAAATTATCGTCGTAGAAGTTTTGCATGAAGTCGCTTTCAGAAAACAGCTTTACAAAACAATTTCACATACAAAATTAAACACTTGGAAATAACGTCAAATGGCTAGTTTTCCCCAGCCATGCGGATGACGGCTGCCTGTGCAAATACTCTATAAAAAGACAAAATGACGACTTTGGCTGGAGAGACCTTTTGGTGCACAAGTCTATGCATTTGTAGATGAATATGCCATTCGCGAAGTTGCCAGGCATATCATGGTTATGACGAAGGAGAAAAAACTTAGCACCACGTAAAATGAAACTGAGATTACATTCCCACCCCCACCCCCCACCCCCCCTACCCTCTCCTTCCTTTTTTTGCTGACGCTAGGTTCAGCAAGGTAAACCAATTACTGGCTATAGAGGGCGCATTCTGTAAACCCGAGTCAGTAGTATTGACTCTGGCACAGTTCGCAATGAATGCGTAATAGGCTTGACCCTTGGCATTACAGCCTTGCGCCAAAAATAGTTTGTTCTGATACTTTTTTTTTCTCCACTTTTTACAGAAATCATTCAGATGTAAAAACTTGGTTCCATTTCAACACAAACATTTTATTGTATCGAATAAACGCTTGTTTGTTGTCTCAACAAGAGTAAGTTAAGAGTTTTGTGCGAAATAGTCTTAGAACTACTTTAACGGCGTATGTCAGTGAGCACATCGGCTATCCCACAAGCCTCTCGTGTGACCTCCGTTTGCATAAATTGGCCGAAAACCTTCCATCACGTGATGTCAACAGCGCTAGAGATACTTTTGCCGGTAGGCGAAATCTCTAGTTTACTAGAATGTAGAGGGCGTTGCCTACAACAAGTGATATTGTAGCACAGATGTAATGACAGATTTGGCCGACTTTGTTCAGTTTCTAATTCTTTCACATCTGACCTTTTGCTTGCGTTGTTGCTGCCGCAAGATAAACGCGAGTTAGGACTGATTTCGTGTTGACGGATCACACATCTGGTAGTTACATACACAGGTAAAGGTAAAAGTTGGATTTTGTATAGCGGCTCATCACCCACATCCGGGTCTTAAACCGCTCTACACTTTAACCCCTGATCACTGGGCCGCTTGATCAATCCTTCACTACATAATACTGTAAGGTGTTGCAGTTTTTGAATTATGCGTGACGTTGTCCTCCATGCTTGCTCACGGGTGTTCACCTATAATGCAGCGTTGTCAAGTATTTGTCTTTTGACTTTCTTCCCATATCGCCATTTTGCAGAAAGGAACAGAAGATTCTGATGCAGGTGGTCTCGCGTGCCGCACAGATGAGTAAATGCTTCACATCCAGGTGCTTCTCCTGAACTGTATGAGCAAACTTGCAGGCTGAAAGGAAAGTTTGTCACTATAATAATGTTTACGCGAGCAGCCAGAAGTCAGTTTTCTTCACTGCAAATGCAGCTTGTACTTGCCTCAAAGTCGTCGGAAATGGGTGGAGAAGTGAGGTTTCTGTAGTACTTGACGTTCTAATGTCTCTCCAAGACTCAGTATGGCTGCCTTGCTGTTTTCGGTACGTATGCGTATGTTCGAACTTCTGGGTGCTTCTGCTCCCATGTATCTTTGCTTTCTGTTTCTTTTTTTTTGCCGTCTCACCCACCTACCCCCATCCTCATCCCCTTACCACCCTCCCCTTCATCTTATTCCTTTCTCCTTTTGATCCCCCACCCTTTCCCCTACCCGTCTTCTCTCCCACCTCACTCTCCGCTTCCTTGCCACATAAGCCTTAGCATGAGGACCTAGGTACAAGAATGTGAGCACAAAACTACAACAGTCTGCACAGGATTCTGGCAGAAATGAGTTGTTGATTTGCATCAGTGTGTGAAATGGAATGGCGGCCCACCAATAAATAAACTCAATTCAGTTCAATTCAATTTAGTTTCATTCAATTCAGTTCACTCTTCGCATCCCCACCCGACAGTCCAACACCCCACCCCACCCCACCCCAACTCCTTCCTTCTCCCACGCACACTTTCATGACACATCACACCCCACCCACAACCCCTGGATCACTTACCGCTGACTGCATGTAGTCTTGCGGCGAACTTACACTACAGCGCGCTCTGACGTCATTCCGAGCTGAAAATAGTTTGTGTTCTACCACTGCGCTGTTCAAAATAATCCGTCTTGGAAAGGCCTGTGATTTAGGGAGGAGGGCGGGGGGTGGGGGGTGGGGGTAATTGTTCTCGCATTTTTAAAGGCTATTAACAGTGAGAAAAGGCTTCTTTTTTTCTCGTGCTTTGGGAAACATAAAAAGAACGTGCTGAATCTTACGGATT
>JAWQFJ010002190.1:208278-235778 GCA_034096865.1 Theodoxus fluviatilis | reverse complement strand
TACATTTAAGATTATAATATAACTGCATGTATTGATTACGCAAGGGTTACACACAGACTTGCTGGATACAATTTACAATTCTCATACTCCATCACCAAGTTTTCTAGATGGATTATACGAATGAAGACTAAATGCATAACATGATAACTTTTTTCAGCCCTTCCCTCCAGTACCTCCCTCTTTCAATTTTTCTTCTTGTAACTTTCTGCCCCCATCCCTCTCAGCAGGAAAGCGCGGCCATTCTTTGATGTATCCCTCAATGGCAGCGTCAGCTGCACTTGCACTACCAGGGTTTTTTGTCACAGCCTCTGCAATAAATCATCAGGGACAAAAATGAGTATGAAACTAAGAACAGTTTATATTTGTACAGATAGATAACTTTTTAATGGTAACCCCATACACTTTTGCTTTAGCAATGAGAAATGTATATTTATCCCTGATTCATCTGGACATCTAGCCATCCACTACCTCTTCATAAATTTTTTCCATTAGTAGCTGCAGAACAATTACAGATCATTTTGTGAGATACTGGGTCAGTGGATGATAAGAGCCAGTGACAGACTGACAGAAAGCGCAAGCACACACACACACACACACACACACACACACACACACACGCACAGAGAGAACGAACGAACGAACGAACGAACGAACTTAGTTTATTGTTAGGCCTCCGGCCCATCACAATTAGATTATACATAGTATGCCTCATCGGCCATTGCAATACAGACTGCCTCCTTCCTTCTTTTAAATGCATAATATAGATACATTGATACCTGTCGCATAGAATTCACGTTCACACACACACACACACACACACACACACACACACACACATACACACACACACAGAGAGAGAGAGAGAGAGAGAGAGAGAGAGAGAGAGAGAGAGAGAGAGAGAGAGAGAGAGAGAGAGAGAGAGAGAGAGAGAGGAGAGTTCAACGGGGAAAAAAGTAACCCGGGTTTAATTGTAGACAATTTTGTAGAAAATGTTGTGCCTCGATTCATCTCGATCAATTCAAGGGACATAATTCATAAAGTGTATGTGTACGGTGTTGCGTATTTGCAAACGACAGAAAATATTTCGGCAGTGAATGTCCAGAAATAACAATACTCCTATTCCTCAAAATGTACAAATGAACACTCGAACAGCAAATACTTCCATGTGCGTACACTTTTCCATTTTTGGACCCTGAGAAGCACATTACAGGCACTGCCGTATAACTATCAGCAGCAACCGAATTGGCACGGTCTCCGCCATTTTAGTTCATCCGGGCTTCTGCAGCGGGACATAGCGAGGAAGCTCCGAAGCTCCCTCGGCCTCCCTCCTTCACGGCGAGTGCCTCCTTATGAGCGAGAAACGTAGGCAACTCCTAGCCCTCGAGATTCTCTCGAGATTCTACGCCTAACAAATGCGCCATATGTCTGACAGAGACGAATGAGAAACCCAGTGCTCCACCCAAACGATAGTAACACTGCTTCAGTGCTTCGCTCTATAGAGAGTGAATCACACTGTTTGCATTAGCCAGTCTAGAAACATTTGTAACCGAGACACGGAAAGAACCCATGCCCTTTCTGAATCGGGGTTGAAACGACCTCGAATGGGAGAGATAACGGTGGAATTCGAACAGACCAGACAGCCCAGAGGACAGAAAAACACCTTACCCCTGGGACTGGGATTAAAAACGAATTTGTCAGGTGAACGTCGACGGAGTACGTGACTAAACACACACAAAGGCAGGCGTACGCCCCTGAATGCACCCACGTATGCATGCACATGAGACATATGCGTATTTGTTCATTAATGGTCACTCTACTCCTGCTGCTCCTCCTCCATCTCCTACTCCTCCTCTCACTCCTGCTCATCTTCATGCTCTTACTACTGTCTCTGGTCCTCTTTCTGCTCGACCTATTCATGTCCCTGCTCTTCCTACATACACTTGCTCCTTCACCTTCAGTTCCTCCTGCTTCTCCTCCATCTGTTCCTCCTGCAGCTGCTCCTCCCGCTCTTCCTGCTCCCGTTCCTCCAACTCCCTCCTGCAGAATGCAAGGACTTTGAAATTGAAACTGTCAAGTTCCTTTCTTGATCTGCCATCTGTGCCTACTGTGTATTCGATGCACATTTCTTTCCGGTCTCACACCCCCAATACTCCCAATATCATCTCCCTTCAGTGCTGTACAAAAAACTGTGAGTCTCCCACGCAATACGCATTTCCTTGTGTACTGACCCCCCCCCCCCCCCCCCCTACTCTCCATATCCCCTCCCTTTACTGCTCTCATCTGTGCGTCTCCTATGCCGTCTGAAGAAGAAGAGGACGCCTGCTTTAGCCAGTTTCGGGGGGCGGTATACATTGATGTGATGTGCAGTCGGGGTCAGCGCGCCCAGTGTCAATATCCGGTCAGGTCAGGTCAATTCATTATCACTCACCGTCACTGGGTGTGAGGGCAAGGTATATATATATATATATATATATATATATATATATATATGTCTTGGGGTGCAAGCAGAGTTTACGAGGGCACGCTGAGGTATTTCATTTGCATACAGGGGTCAAAGGAATGCATGTAGTGACAACTTGCTTGTTTACCCATAGAGATTAAACGTGCTTGTGGAATTTACAATACGTGCATAAGCCGCATGTGTGCTAACGGTGAAGGAACAGGTGCATGTGAAGGTCATTTGTGTGCATGCAGAAGTTCTGTAGGAGCATATACAATTCATCTCACCGTAGCATATGAAGATGCCACTTGAAGGATACAGAGTAACTTGGTTGCATGCAAATCATCTCCCTTCAGTGCTGTACAATAATCTGTGAGTCTCCTACGCAATACGCATTTCCTTGTGTACTGACACCCCCGCAACTCTCCATATCCCCTCCCTTTACTGCTATCATATGTGCGTCTCCTATGCCGTTGGAAGAATAAGAGGACCACTTGGATCTACATATGTCATGTTTGTAACCTCAGGCCTGCTTTAACCAGTTTCGGAGGGCGGCATACATTGATGTGATGTGCAGTCGGGGTCAGCGCGCCCAGTGTCAATAACCGGTCAGGTCAGGTCAATTCATTATCGCTCACCGTCACTGTGCCGTCTGAAGAATAAGAGGACCACTTGGATCTACACATGTCATGTTTGTAACCTCAGGCCTCCTTTAGCCAGTTTCGGGGGGCGGTATACATTGATGTGATGTGCAGTCGGGGTCAGCGCGCTCAGTGTCAATATCCGGTCAGGTCAGGTCAATTCATTATCATAGGTGTCAAGTACTTTTAGTGTTTTGTCATGAGATTTTGCATGATTTGTCATGAGATTGATCACTTTGTCATGAGATTCGCGCGGCAATGAAACAAAACCCGTGAAAACGGCAAATTATGTGGGGGGTTTTCTTTATTACACAAGCACATGTATACTGCTAATATAAAATAGTACTGTACATCACTCATTAAGTCATTTGGTTTACATCCACTGCTCCACATTAGGCTTACTCATTAGTTGTGTGTTCAGTTCTCTATTTACATCCACTGCTTCTTTTCACTCACATATTCAGTTCTCTATTTACATCCACAGCACTGCTCCCCCTCACTCACAAGTTCAGTTCTGACAGTTCTTTATTTACATCCACTGCTCCCCCTCCCTCACAAGTTCAGTTCTGACAGTTCTTTATTTACATCCACTGCTCCCCCTCACTCACAAGTTCAGTTCTGACAGTTCTCTATTTACATCCACTGATCCTTCTCACTCACATGTTCAGTTCTGACAGTTCTCCATTTACATCCACTGCTTCCCCCTCACTCACAAGTTCAGTTCTGACAGTTCTTTATTTACATCTATTGATCCTTCTCACTCACAAGTTCAGTTCTGACAGTTCTTTATTTACATCCATTGATCCTTCTCACTCACATGTTCAGTTCTCTATTTACATCCACAGCTTTGCTCCCCCTCCCTCACAAGTTCAGTTCTGACAGTTCTTTATTTACATCCACTGCTCCCCCTCACTCACAAGTTCAGTTCTGACAGTTCTCTATTTACATCCACTGATCCTTCTCACTCACATGATCAGTTCTTTATTTACATCCACTGCTCCCCCTCACTCACAAGTTCAGTTCTAACAGTTCTTTATTTACATCCACTGATCCTTCTCACTCACATGTTCAGTTCTGACAGTTCTCTATATACATCCACTGCTCCCCCTCACTCACATGTTCAGTTTTCTATTTACATCCTGCTACAGTACCTCACAGTCACTGATGTTCTTTGTTGTACTCATCAGTACAAGCCTTTGCTCTCTTGTGCATTGTGGAAGTCACCCGGAAATCATGACAACACTCATCAGAGTTCATATTCACTTGCAAGAAAGCTGCCAGGGTGTCAGGAGCCAGACTGCTTCTGGCATCTGTGTGGATCTTTCTCACCATTGAGAACACTCTCTCACTGTCAGCATTGCTGTGGGGCAGACACAGAAGAGAAGGCAACACTTTGCCAAGCAGAGGGAACCTAACTTCTCCAAAAGGTGTTTTCATTGTGAGGATCTCCTTCCAGACAACATCCATTTTTTTGGCTTTTCCATTCTGATCCAAAAGTACCAGCTCACCCTCACCCAGGAGTTGAAAGTCTTCCCAATCCTCTTTCAGGTCTTCCTGGTCAACATCATCAGCAAATTTCATTGCCAGAGTCACAATGTCAGTGTATGGCAGCTGCTCTCTCTTGCTGGGGTCCAGGACCTGAAGATGTTCCAGGATCTCATCTCCAAATGGGAACTTGTTCAACATTTTCTGGACACAGGCTGTGTAGAACTGTCGAACATCATGCAAGAACTTGTGTTCTGTGGCTGGTGGGCTGTCAATTCTGTAGCCAGGCATCGTTTTAATGATTTGTATTGCCTTGGTCCTCTTACAGGAGAAGGATTGGGCCGCTTTCGAGTCAGGGAACATATTTTTCATGAGAATGGTGAAATGGTCGGCGGTTGTCGCTGGCAGGTTGTGTTTTGCAAGGAATTGGCAGAAGAGAATCTCTGACTGAGACACGATCTTTCCTTGGTCCAAGTTGTTAGCCTGCTTCCGGAATGTAACATCGAGAGGGATGTGCTGTTTTGCTTTTTTAAAAGCTTCTTTGTGCTTTGAAGATGCGAAGTGGCGAACTATGTCAAATCGCCCCGACGCCGATACCTTTACCGACCGTTTGCATGACTTGCAGTAAACAAAATCAGAGCCTGCATCCGACTTGCTGATCTGCCCCTGAAGCTCTTTGTCCGTTTCCCACTCACACTGGTATTTCGAAGAATACCGAGCCCTTTTCGCAGGCGGTTTCGAAGAAGACGCCATAATTGCGCTTTGAATCTCTTTGTTGTAGCACACTACGCATGCGCGAGAAGCGACTTCCGGCCCCTGACTTCCGCAAATCGCGCACTTACCGCGAGGCTTGTAGCAGTCAAAAGTTACTCCCGGCCAAAAGTTACTCCGGAAGTCATCGCAGAGTTATCTGCTCGGCTTTTTCTTTATGCGATTTACCGCTCCTGCACCTGTTCTTTGCATGGAATATATCCCGACAAACGACGCATTAGTTTCTTTACGAGTTTTTGTGTTTTTGGTGCATTTGTGTAGTTTAACACATAATATAGAGTTCAAAAAAGTTTTTCCCCGTGCAAAGCCGTCTCCGCTGCCGGAAATGATATGGGAGTCACCTCCCTGTAGTCTATTTGTAGTCTGGTTTTATAAAACGCGACCATTGACTGACTTGGCACGCCCGGGGAGTTATGCTAAGATCCGGCCGCGTTAATATATCTGCGTTTTGTGACAAACGTCTTGCTCGGCGGTACTGTACTCCATGCACCTTAACGGTGCGCGTGATTCGGGTGTAATCTTAAGCTAAACGACGTTCCGAATGTTTCCGACTTCGACCATTTCAGCAGCGCCAATAAACGTCGTTTAGCTTAAGATTACACCCGAATCACGCGCATCGTTAAGGTGCATGGAGTACAGTACCGCCGAGAAAGACGTTTGTCACAAAACGCAGATATATTTACGCGGCCGGATCTTAGCATAACTCACCGGGCGTGCAAAGTCAGTCAGGCGGAGTGGCGGGTGCCGTCTCTTTTTAGAGTCGAATTATTAAGAGTACCGGGCAGATAACTCTGCGATGACTTCCGGAGTAACTTTTGGCCGGGAGTAACTTTTGGCTGCTACAAGGCTTGTACACTTTCACACTGTCCTCAGACGAACCTTTAAAAAAAATCAGTCAGACTAAAACGCAAAAATACGTGAGGTTTTCGTCTCACGCCGTGAGACTTGAAAATCACTGAAATTGCGTGAGACTCACGCAAAATACGTGAGACTTGACACCTATGCATTATCACTCACCGTCACTAGGTGCGAGGGCAAGGTATATATATATATATTTCTTGGGGTGCAAGCAGAGTTTACGAGGGCATGCTGAGGTATTTCATTTGCATACAGAGGTCAAAGGAATGCATGTAGTGACAACTTGCTTGTTTACCCATAGAGGTTTAACGTGTTGTGGAATTTACAATACGTGCATAAGCCGCATGTGTGCTAACTGTGGTGGAACAGGTGCATGTGAAGATTATTTGTGTGCATGAAGAAGTTCTGTAGAAGCATATACACTTCATCTCACCGTAGCATATGAAGAAGCCACTTGAAGGATACAGAGTAACTTGGTTGCATGCAAATGTCATGCCTCGTGCACCCAAAAGTTTCTATGATGTTAACGAAAGTCACTCGATGCATAATGAGGTCACACTGTTACGTACATAGGTCAGTACAGCGCAATGGTGTTATGAAGGGGGCATTCAGAGGTCACTGAGGTTCATGTAAAGGTCATTTAGTTGCATGCACAAGTCGTGATTCTATGCAAAGGTCATTGATATGAATACAGAGGTCGCGAGGTTTCGATTGTGATTACTTTTAGCATGAGTGACTGAGGAGTGTTCAAGTGTGAGCAGATGATCGGATTGATTGTATATTTGTGGAGTGAAAGCGGTGTGTGACACTCGAGCGAATGAACCCCAGGGAGACGGGTGAGTGGTGATTTTATCCGTTATCAATCTACATTGTAAATACCGCGTATGTATGATGAAGGAACGGATGAGTTAGTTTGTGTGTTTTCAGGGTTCTTCGGCATGGTAACGAGTCCCAGAAACCCGAACTGAGGCTCGGAGCTCTACTGGCGGGGGCCGGTGTGGAGACTGTCGGCGGGGGCCGCTTGGGCACTTGTAGACCGATTATCGGCGGGGGCCGCGGCGGTAGTGCCTTGTGCCTTGGTGTTGACGAGGCTGTTGAGTGTGTACTGGCTGCGGCGGTGTTAATACATTTTCTTTATACATATATACTGGTGTTTGTGTCCTTTTTCTTTTGTTTTCATTGTGCGGGCTAGGCTGACCCTAGGCCCAGTTAGCTAGGTCCGTAACACATCAGCCTTTGTCGGCTGTGTAAGGCCATTGACCACGAGCAAAACGTAAAGCTGGTTAGAGAGCAAGTCGTGTCACCAGTTCCTTAGTTATTCGCCTTTTACAATCGCATTAGGGAGACGTACTTGCTCCCATGCCACAGGTCAACACCCAAACTACGAACATTTGCACCACTCGTGGCAACACTTATGCCTCACTATCAGCTGCACAATTTTGTAAGGAGGGCAGGAATCAGGGGAGGAGGAGGAGGAAACTAGACTGAAGGCAAGAAAGAGCAGGTCAACATTTGAGCCCCTGTTTGCCCAAGCACTTCCACCAGAGGAAAAGGAAAACTCAGACCAGTTTTCCTGGAGCAGAGTCAAGTGCAGATTAAAGAAAGGAAGTCGCGTGACGTGGCTTGCTGGAGCTCTTTCTCAAATGGTGCAACGTAAATTGAGAGGAACAGTTCCTCTTTACCAGAGTTCATTTGCGGTCGCTTTTTGATACATCCTGACAGCAAGAACGTTCACCCTCGTAATAAAAGGGTGTAGTCTTTGTGTGTAACGATTTGTCACTCATGTCTGGATATGAAATTGCTTTACACTATACTACAGAGCCGCTTTATCAATCCTCCACTGGCGCCTGACGACAAATACGATGATAGATAAGACCACAGACCAGCACCAACTCCACTCGCTTGAGGGTATTCCAGCCTGAAATGGTTCCCGGCCGGGCTGAAGGGTTAATCGCATCGCTATCCTCACAGGTACCCGGTTTTACTCCTGGGTGGGAAGAAGCAGTTTGAGTTAAGCTCCTTGCTCCAGGATGCAACTGTGAGATCTGCGCAGCCTGGAACACGGCACCCTTCAGCGGCATATAATTGCTCGTCAAACATGCAAATCACTCCACCACCGAGTAGGCTGCAATCGTGTCCTACTGCCTCCAGTGTAGTGGTCATATTTATCTCTGGGTGGTGTTACTTTTGTCTCCAATGTGTTTATTTGATAATGTAAAAACTGTGAAAGCTTAAACGGTTTCATCATGCATGCCATAAAATGTGTCTCTCTTCAAGAGACATCTAAATCAACTCATCGTTCCGTTATACGAACATCAAATTTAATCATGTAACCTGGTGATCAAGGGATATGTCATGAACCAGTTGCTGGCCCAGATAGATGAATAGGTGATTTGCCATTGCATGAACTGTGTGTGTGCGTGAGTGTGGTCTTTTCTTTGTGAACTTGACTACTCTGTAACAGAGCATCTGCAACTGAATTTCATTGACAGCGTGGGCTTGTGTGTGAGAAGAGGTTGGTAGTCTGCGGACTAAAACCGCTGCAGTCGAGGTCGATGGCTCCATTTACTTGGGCTCTAGTCTTTCAGGGTAGCGTCTGGTGGCATTCCCCACATGCCAATTTAGCGTCTGCTGAATTCATATTGACATGCAGTCATAAGTGGCAACCTTTCTCTCAAGTATTTTCAGCATGCAAAGCATTGACGATGATAGTGTTCATCCTGCAGTATCCAAGATGACCACGACTTGAACATCAGGTGGAGAATCTGGGGTCTCCTAGTGACGCCAATGCAGACCTGGAGGGCTCGCCCACAAGTGGGACACAGGTGGGTGGGTGCTGCAGTGGCAAGGGAAATAGCTGGGGCCTTGACCGTTGCGCATCCACTGCGGTTCTTCAAACCTGTGATTTCTGCCGCACGCGCTCCTGTGGTAAGATTGCTTCGCAAGGTTGGCCGGTCTACGGCAAAACAATAGAAACGCACAGACACACACATGCACACATTCACACACACGCATACATTCACCTTAATACATGCACGCACGCACGCACGCACACACGCACACACACACACTCTCTCTCTCTCACACACACACACACACACACACACACACATAAACACACACACACAAACACACTCACTCACTCACACACACACACACGTACGCACGCACAAACGCACACGCGCAGACACACACACTCACACTCACACACACACGCACGCACGCACGTACAAACGCACACACACACACACACACACACACACACACACACACACTCACTCACTCACTTACACACACACACACGTACGCACGCACAAACACTCACACACACACGCACACACACACTCACACACTCACTCGTGCGCACACACAACATACACGCACACGCATATATACACACTCACAGAATTAGACATAGAATCCACTGAGGAACTCATCGGAACTTGTCATTTTGAGCTACGAAGCAGGTTTGATGTATATAAAAGTTAAACGCAATACAGTCGTCAACATTTACAGCAATAGACACTATCTAGGCAGCAGAAAACTTGTAGTATATAACACATGAATACGGCGTTTGTGATGTCTCACAACATAATTTCTACGAATGCATTGTCAATGACTTACGTTATATAATTCTGTGTTTTGTACTGGCAGGCTATCCGATTCCTTGACCCAGCTTAGCAAGAGAAGAGACTAGGAACAGAAGAAACTTTACCTTCAGCAGAGATCACAAAGAGGTTCTTTGTGCTGTGAAAGACACTCACCCTCCCTCGAACTGAAGTTAGGGGGAATTTGACGCCTCTATCTAGGTCAACAGAACAATGACGCGCTGTTGCGTAGTGGCTCACGTTCACGTGGTCTGAAAGGTGCACACTTACGCATGCAAGAAAAAGTGGTTCAATCTGTTTTAAAAAAAAAGGAAGTTTGAACTTCGCCTCCTTGCCAAATTTTTGCATGATTTTAGGAGAACATACATATGTGCTGTTTCGTCACGTTAGAAACTTTTCCTCGCACTTTCAGTGATCTTCATGAACGTTAGGATGGGTGGATGGCATATGTGGAGGTGGGGTGTGTGTTTCTTTCAGTAGAAGTTATTCTGGAGCGAGCGAGTGAGAGAGAGAGAGAGAGAGAGAGAGAGAGAGAGAGAGAGAGAGAGAGAGAGAGAGAGAGAGAGAAGTGGGGATGTTGATTTGAAGGTGATCAATTCATCAACGACTACAAAAAGGCACCAAGACAGTATCTCTATATACATTTCAGATTCAACTGAGAACGTCGCGGCATTAACGTCGTAAAAAGATTATATTTTACCAATTTTAGCAACAATAGGAATCGGGGTGAGAAGTGAGAGATTGCTACTGCAGCTGTTACTCCTCCTTCCCCTGCTGCTGCTGCTGCAATTACTGCTGCTGCTGCAATTACTGCTGCTGCTGCTGCAATTACTGCTGCTGCTGCAATTACTGCTGCTGCTGCAATTACTGCTCTGCTACTGCAAGTACTGCTGCTGCTGCAATTACTGCTGCTACTGCAAGTACTGCTGCTGCTACTGCAAGTACGGCTGCTGCTGCAATTACTGCTGCTACTGCAAGTACTGCTGCTGCTACTGCAAGTACTGCTGCTGCAACTGCAAGTACTGCTGCTGCTGCAATTACTGCTGCTACTGCAAGTACTGCTGCTACTGCAAGTACTGCTGCTACTGCAAGTACTGCTGCTACTGCAAGTACTGCTGCTGCTGCAATTACTGCTGCTACTGCAAGTACTGCTGCTACTGCAAGTACTGCTGCTACTGCAAGTACTGCTGCTACTGCAAGTACTGCTGCTACTGCAAGTACTGCTGCTACTGCAAGTACTGCTGCTGCTGCAATTACTGCTGCTACTGCAAGTACTGCTGCTACTGCAAGTACTGCTGCTTCTGCAAGTACTGCTGCTACTGCAATTACTGCTGCTGCTGCAATTACTGCTGCTGCTGCAATTACTGCTGCTGCTGCTGCAATTACTGCTGCTGCTGCAATTACTGCTGCTGCTGCAATTACTGCTGCTGCTACTGCAAGTACTGCTGCTGCTGCAATTACTGCTGCTACTGCAAGTACTGCTGCTGCTACTGCAAGTACGGCTGCTGCTGCAATTACTGCTGCTGCTGCAAGTACTGCTGCTGCTACTGCAATTACTGCTGCTGCTGCAATTACTGCTGCTACTGCAAGTACTGCTGCTGCTACTGCAAGTACTGCTGCTGCAACTGCAAGTACTGCTGAGAACCTTGATGCTGACTGGCGCACAAGAAGGCAGTCACACAAAGGCACCAAAGTCTTTGAAGTTCAGTCACTGCCTGGCCAGTCTCAACTAGAAACTCCAGGCCAGAGAGGACGGAGGATGAAATCCTCCTGCTACTGCTGCTGCTGCTACTGCTGCTGCTGCTACTGCTGCTACTGCTGCTGCTGCTGCTGCTGCTGCTACTGCTGCTGCTACTACTGCTGCTACTGCTGCTGCTACTGCTGCTACTGCTGCTGCTGCTGCTGCTGCTGCTGCTACTGCTGCTGCTGCTACTGCTGCTGCTGCTGCTACTGCTGCTGCTGCATGCTACTGCTGCTGCTGCATGCTACTGCTGCTGCTGCATGCATGCTACTGCTGCTGCATGCTGCTGCTGCTGCTGCATGCTGCTGCTGCTGCATGCTGCTGCTGCTGATGCATGCTACTACTGCTGCTGCATGCTACTGCTGCTGCTGCATGCTGCTGCTGATGCATGCTACTACTGCTACTGCATGCTACTGCTGCTACTGCATGCTACTGCTGCTGTTGCATGCTGCTGCATCTGATGCATGCTACTGCTACTGCTGCATGCTGCTGCTGCTGATGCATGCTACTACTGCTGCTGCATGCTTCTGCTGCTGATTCATGCTACTGCCGCTGCTGCATGCTACTGCTGCTACTGCATGCTACTGCTGCTACTGCATGCTGCTGCTGCTGCTGATGCATGCTACTGATGCTGCTGCATGCTGCTGCTGCTGATGCATGCTACTACTGCTGCTGCATGCTACTGCTCCTACTGCACGCTGCTACTGCATGCTGCTCCTGCTACTGCTCCTGCTACTGCTGCTACTGCTGCATGCTACTGCTGCTACTGCATGCTGCTACTGCATGCTTCTGCATGCTACTGCTGCTGCTGCTGCATGCTACTGCTGCTGCTGCATGCTGCTGCTGCTACTGCATGCTACTACTGCTGCTCCTGCTGCTGCTGCTGCTACTGCATGCTACTACTGCTGCTGCATGCTGCTGCTGCTACTGCATGCTACTGCTGCTGCTGCATGCTACTGCTGCTGCTGCATGCTGCTGCTGCTACTGCATGCTACTACTGCTGCTGCATGCTGCTGCTGCTGCATGCTACTGCTGCTGCTGCATGCTACTACTGCTGCTGCATGCTACTGCTGCTGCTGCATGCTGCTACTGCTGCTGCATGCTGCTGCTGCTGCTGCATGCTACTGCTGCTGCTGCTGCATGCTACTGCTGCTGCTGCATGCTACTGCTGCTGCTGCATGCTACTGCTGCTGCTGCATGCTGCTACTGCTGCTGCATGCTACTGCTGCTACTGCATGCTACTGCTGCTGCTGCATGCTGCTGCTGCTGCTGCATGCTACTGCTGCTGCTGCATGCTACTGCTGCTGCTGCATGCTACTGCTGCTACTGCATGCTACTGCTGCTGCTGCATGCTGCTGCTGCTGCATGCTACTGCTGCTACTGCATGCTACTGCTGCTGCTGCATGCTACTGCTGCTGCTGCATGCTACTGCTGCTACTGCATGCTACTGCTGCTGCTGCATGCTACTGCTGCTACTGCATGCTACTGCTGCTACTGCATGCTACTGCTGCTGCTGCATGCTACTGCTGCTGCTGCATGCTGCTGCTGCTGCTGCATGCTACTGCTGCTGCTGCATGCTACTGCTGCTGCTGCATGCTGCTGCTGCTGCTGCATGCTACTGCTGCTGCTGCATGCTACTGCTGCTACTGCATGCTACTGCTGCTGCTGCATGCTGCTACTGCTGCTGCTGCATGCTACTGCTGCTGCTGCATGCTACTGCTGCTGCTGCATGCTACTGCTGCTGCTGCATGCTACTGCTGCTGCTGCATGCTACTGCTGCTGCTGCATGCTGCTGCTGCTACTGCATGCTACTACTGCTGCTGCATGCTGCTGCTGCTGCTGCATGCTACTGCTGCTGCTGCATGCTGCTGCTGCTACTGCATGCTGCTGCTGCTGCTGCTGCTGCTGCTGCTGCTGCTGCTGCTGCTGCTGCTGCTGCTGCTGCTGCTGCTGCTGCTGCTGCTGCTGCTGCTGCTGCTGCTGCTGCTACTGCTGCTGCTGCTTCTGCTGCTACTGCTGCTGCTGCTGCTGCTACTGCTGCTGCTGCTGTGTCTCATGCTACTGCTGCTGCTGCTTCTGCTGCTACTGCTGCTGCTGCTTCTGCTGCTACTGCTGCTGCTGCTTCTGCTGCTGCTGCTGCTGCTGCTGCTGCTACTGCTGCTGCTGCTGTGTCTCATGCTACTGCTGCTGCTGCTTCTGCTGCTACTGCTGCTGCTGCTTCTGCTGCTACTGCTGCTGCTGCTTCTGCTGCTACTGCTGCTGCTGCTGCTGCTACTGCTGCTGCTGCTTCTGCTGCTACTGCTGCTGCTGCTGCTGCTGCTACTGCTGCTGCTGCTTCTGCTGCTGCTGCTGTGTCTCATGCTACTGCTGCTGCTGCTTCTGCTGATACTGCTGCTGCTGCTTCTGCTGCTACTGCTGCTGCTGCTGCTTCTGCTGCTACTGCTGCTGCTGCTGCTACTGCTGCTGCTGCTACTGCTGCTGCTGCTGTGTCTCATGCTACTGCTGCTGCTGCTTCTGCTGCTACTGCTGCTGCTGCTTCTGCTACTGCTGCTACTGCTGCTGCTGCTTCTGCTGCTACTGCTGCTGCTGCTGCTACTGCTGCTGCTGCTACTGCTGCTGCTGCTGTGTCTCATGCTACTGCTGCTGCTGCTTCTGCTGCTACTGCTGCTGCTGCTTCTGCTGCTACTGCTGCTGCTGCTGCTGCTGCTGCTGCTGCTGCTTCTGCTACTGCTGCTACTGCTGCTGCTACTGCTGCTGCTGCTGCTGCTACTGCTGCTACTGCTACTGCTGCTGCTGCTGCTGCTACTGCTGCTGCTACTGCTGCTTCTGCTACTGCTGCTTCTGCTGCTGCTACTGCTGCTGCTGCTTCTGCTGCTACTGCTGCTACTGCTGCTGCTGCTGTGTCTGCTGCTACTGCTGCTGCTGCTTCTGCTGCTACTGCTGCTACTGCTGCTGCTGTGTCTGCTGCTACTGCTACCGCTGCTGCTGCTGCTACTGCTGCTACTGTTGCTGCTGCTACTACTGCTACTGTTACTGCTGCTACTGCTACTGCTGCTACTGCTACTGTTACTGCTGCTACTGCTACTGTTACTGCTGCTACTGCTACTGCTGCTACTGCTACTGTCACTGCTGCTACTGCTACTGTTACTGCTGCTGCTGCTGCTACTGCTGCTACTGTTGCTGCTGCTACTACTGCTACTGTTACTGCTGCTACTGCTACTGTTACTACTGCTACTGTTACTGCTGCTACTGCTGCTGCTGCTGCTACTGCTGCTACTGTTGCTGCTGCTACTGCTGCTGCTGCTGTGTCTGCTGCTACTGCTACTGCTGCTGCTGCTACTGCTGCTACTGCTGCTACTGCTACTGCTGCTGCTGTGTCTGCTGCTACTGCTACTGCTGCTGCTGCTGCTACTGCTGCTACTGCTGCTGCTGCTGTGTCTGCTACTGCTGCTGCTACTGCTGCTGCTGTGTCTGCTGCTATTGCTACTGCTGCTGCTGCTACTGCTGCTACTGCTGCTACTGCTGCTGCTGCTGTGTCTGCTACTGCTGCTGCTACTGCTGCTGCTACTGCTGCTTCTGCTGCTACTGCTGCTGCTGCTGCTGCTACTGTTGCTGCTGCTACTGCTACTGCTACTGCTGCTGCTGCTGCTACTGCTACTGCTACGCCTACTGCTACTGCTGCTGCTGCTACTGCTGCTGCTGCTGCTACTGCTGCTGCTGCTGCTACTGCTGCTGCTGCTGCTGCTACTGCTACTGCTGCTGCTGCTGCTGCTGCTGCTGCTGCTGCTGCTGCTGCTGCTGCTACTGCTGCTACTGCTGCTACTGCTGCTGCTGCTGCTACTGCTGCTACTGCTACTGCTACTGCTGCTTCTGCTACTGCTGCTACTGCTGCTGCTGCTGCTGCTGCTACTGCTGCTGCTGCTGCTGCTACTGCTGCTACTGCTTCTGCTGCTGCTACTGCTGCTACTGCTGCTGCTGCTGCTGCTGCTACTGCTGCTACTGCTTCTGCTGCTGCTACTGCTGCTATCTGACCGTGCATGAGAAAGCAAGGCCTAAGTCAGCAAATTACAGAAGGAGACATTTCTACCACAATTTTATTAATTCATTCAAGCATTTTCCAGAAATAAAGTAAGTTCATGGATAAAATCTTCTTCCCTTTTTTACAGTAACACACAGCTCAGGAAAGCAAACAAAGGATGTGACTTAGTCCAGTGAAGAGTTTTGAAGCATTTGCTCCAAAACTGTTTTTCTGACTTGAGCTGCATGGTTACATACTCATACTGCTGCTTCCACTACGGATGTTCCTTATGCTAGTGATCCTACTACTGGTGTTACATCATTGTGCTATTAATAATGCTCGGCTCTAATACCAATGTAGCTCAGGAATAAGTGGACTTGGCATTGTGTTTGCCAAGTCAGGTTTCAATGTAGGCCTACAGTGGATGAATATATCATATGTACATGAATTATGTTGAGAATTATGAATCTGATATTTATTCTGTCAAGGTAGAGGCAGCTCTCTGTGGCTTTCCAGTTTCTTACTGGCATAATTATGTGCTTATAGGTCTGCTTTTCTGTCAACTACAGTTGAGGTACAACTACAGGTAGATTATTGATATTTGATTTGTATGATATACAGTAATGATTCCTCTCATACACGTGATAGTTCCTGTTTGTGTTTTGCTTGTATTTGGTTGATGTATGTACTGTGATGGGATTTTATTGATTTTACTCAGTAAATTACTGGTGCTGTATGGTTTTTTTAATAAGAGTTTATGTCAAAATTATACTTTATCTTTTTACATATTCCTTTAGACAAAGAGTAAATCTGAGGCACTTGTGTAATTTCAGGATGTGAAGTGCAGGTGTGTGTGGACAGAGCCAAGAACTAATTTTTACAAATTTGCTGTTGTCTTTCTTGAAAGACAAACATCATTCAATCATACTTTGCTTTGAAATCTGAGGTGAACATTATTCCCAGCATATTTTAATAAGTATTTCAGGATAAAAAAGCCAATGTGTATCTGTATGTTACCAAAGCGATATGGGTATATGTAGTATCCACAAACTTTAATTTATCTATTTTATAATGAGATGTTGGGATCAATTGTAGAGATTCCCAAGTCAGTGCTGTTTGCTGTACTTTACCCTGATGATCTGAGGTCTCTGTTCCTTGACTTGGCTTTACAACCATTAAAAAGTTAACAATATGGAATAACTTTGTTGGTTTCATAGGAACATGTTCTCTCTGTTCCTGTGCTTGGCATCACACCATAGAAAAAGTTAACAATATTGAATAACTTTGTTGGTTTCATAGGAACATATCCATGTATGCTTTCCTTGGGTTTGTATCTGTACACATAGATCTAATATGTAGCTTTATGACCAGTCATTTGTTCTCAGGCATAATTAATGCTGCTGTGTCTTAACAAGTTAAATGCTTACTGCCTTTTTCCTCCTGGGCTTCTGCAGGGAATGGGGGGTGGGGGGTGGGAGACCTGCTGTAAGATACATAAATAGAGGGTAGGGTAGGGTGGGGTGGGGTAGGGTGGGGTGGGGTGGGGTGTGCCCATCTATAGGGAGATATGATAGGTCTGCTATGTCTGTAGCTGGTGACAACTCTTGAAGACTCTGTGGAATCCTGCTTCTGGGAGTTGCTGTCAGTTCCCACTGTATCAAGTGTCTGAAGTAGGGGAGGTGCCCTGCATTTTGACCTGGAAAGAGAGAAAAACTTCAAATTATTTGAGCAATTCATGTCTTCCCCAGCTGTCCAAAAATCATAATGAAGTTCTGAGAGAGAGAGAGAGAGAGAGAGAGAGAGAGAGAGAGAGAGAGAGAGAGAGAGAGAGAGAGAGAAATTGGTCTTCGGAAATAAAACTGATGATGTTCACAGTACACTGGAAACATAAGGGTGTTGCTGCTGCAGCTGCTGTTGCTGCTACTATTCTTTCTTATCTAGAGAGAGAGGTTGTAATTTACCAGAAAGTCAACACTGTAAAATTACTCAGTCACAAGAACTGTTTGTTTGCTGCCCTGTAGTTATGTGTGATGCTTGCTCATTTTGAATTCTTGCTTAAGGAAACTGCTGGGGAAAAGCACTTGATAATGAGACATTTCTCAGTTTTCCCCCAAGGCAAATTTGCATTTATGAATAATTTAATTGGGAAAAAGTTGACGTTGTAGAAGTATGTTAGCATATGAACTATGAGTAAGTAACACAACATATAAACATTGTCAACATTGTGAAAGGCCTGTATGGCTTTCAGTTCTGCATAGACAGCATTTGGAAGACACAAGGGGTCTGTACAACCAGCAAGAAGCCTGGGCTACAGAACTGTAGAATGGAATGTGTGTTCTAGAGGGAGAGTAGTGGCAAGATAAGCTTAATGGAGTAGATGGGTTTAAGCAGTGCTGCACTGTAGTGTGCATAGCTTGTGCCCCAGTCTAGATGCAAAGGAATGTGATGGAGAGAGAAATGTGAAGCAGTAGGCTGTTAGTTACCAAAACAATCCTGTTGAGTCTGCCTCCACTACTGAGTGTATAGGGTTTGTGTCTGTACTTCGGAAGTGACATTTCTGTGATATTAGCAATGTATTGACATTCATTGGCTTTGGAATAGCCCTGCAGTAGTTGTAAAGTTTACAGTGGGTTCTGAAATTAATTGCAAACAATAGACACCATTCCATGCAGGTCTTTTGGCAGGGAGGCATAGCTGAGAGAGAGAGAGAGAGAGAGAGAGAGAGAGAGAGAGAGAGAGAGAGAGAGAGAGAGACACAGAGAGAGAGAGAGAGACTCAGAGAGAGAGGGTGGGGGTGTGGTTGGGGGCTGCTTCTCACACACAGACACACACACACATACACACACACACACACACACACACACACACACACACACACACACACACACACACACACACACATACAGACACACAGAGACACACACACATAGACACACACAGACACACACACACACACACACACACACACAGAAACCCACAGAAAGGAGGTGAGGAAAGAAAACTCTGCACATCTTCCAATTACCAGGACGGTTGCACCTGGTCCAGCCCCTAACTCGGGGTAATGAGGGAGGAAGGAGAAAGGAAGGGGGGCAAGATTGAGTGAGGTGGAGGGGAGGGGCTCTATTAAGGGGGTTAGCGAAGGGGAAAGGGTGGGGGCCCAGATTCAGAGATAGTGCAGTGTGCAAGTCCCTCCCCCCCCCCTTCTCACCCCCCCCCCCCCCCTTCTCACCCTCCCCAGGATTGAGGAGGTCAAGGTGCCCTGGCAGTGGAGAAAGAGGGAAGCTTCTCAGGCCAGACATCAGCGAAGAATCCCTTGAAAGCGCTTCTCTCCCCGCATGACTCAGCCCTGTGTCACCCCTGTCTGCCTGAGTGAAACACACGGAATTCTTGTAGTTTCGGGCTGCACCGTAAATTGCCGTTTTCCTACTTTCGAGTCCAGGTCGTCTTCCCTCTAAGCCCCAGTGTCTGATCTAGTCAGTGTAGTTGGCTGTGTTGTAGTCTTGAAGAGATCCGAGAATAGCTAGCCTGGCGGATTGCAAGGAATGTTTGAATGTGTGTGTTTGTGTGTGTGTGTGTGTGTGTGTGTGTGTGTGTGTGTGTGTGTGTGTGTGTCTTCCAGTGATGCAAAGTAGACATTTTATTGGCAAAAGCAGGTATTGAATACACTTGCTTTGCAGTGATAAAGCAGTTCATCAAAGGCTGCTGTGTTCATACATCTCATGAGTGGCAGACAAGCGCCAGATAGCACAGGGCAAATATTTACCCTGCAGTTACTTTAATGGTGCTTATCTCCTGGAAACAAGCCTCGGTCCTGCAGGCAGCCACATAAGGGCGCTAGCTCCTAACTGCTGGAGGCCCCTAAACCAGCCAAAACTGGGGAGCTATACAACTTGTCTTTACACTGCTACAGCACATAGGCAACAGCTGGGTTTGCCGTGCTCATTGGGCAACTAGCAGTGTCAAATGTAAGGAATTGTCTCCAGTAGTAGTGGATACTTTAGACAAACAGTTAGAGCTGCTTAATGCCCCTAGAATTGTGTGGAACCCCTGGGATCCTTCTCCTGAAGTTCAGCCAACAGCTAAAAAGTCGAAGAGGCTGATTGGGAAGGGGTGGGTTGGGGATGGGGTGGGGATGGGTGGGTGGGAGGGATTGGAGGATTGAGGAGGTATGGGGGCTACATCAGGTCACTTATTCATATTATCCCCAAGAACTTGAATGAAAAGATTTGTCTACAAGCAACGACCAAGAAATTTACAGAATGCTTTTACAGATAGCTAAGTTAAGGGATGGTGATTGACCTCTTCAAAAAGCTGATGTTTCGGAAAGTAAACTGTTTGACGAGGCCTTACTGTCTCCACTGTGTTGTCCTTGCACTGCTTTGCAGTTGCTTGCATGTGGCCAAAGCCTCACTAGCCAGTAAGAGGCTGAGGTCAAAGGCTGAGGTCAGACTGGTCACCTTCAGGTTGACCACTGACCAGAGGTCTGCGGTCACATATTTCTGGACCTTCCTTTCGACCTTCCCTTCATTAGTGAGGACGAGAGATCGGAGTGATCGGTCAAGAGGTCAGCAAAGAGCGGAAGTTAATGATAGAGAGGGCGAGGAAAGGGTTAGTCTATGTATCTACTGCGGCGTGTGAATGCCTATCTCCGCAGCACAATAAAAACCGACATTCATCATGTTTGCGTGGGATGTGCTGAAAGTGTTACAGCCATACATGGAGTTGTGACCTGATTCGTAGTTGCCCAATCGATTACTACGTCTATATTTCAGTGCACCTTGAGTAGGAATGTGTCTGCCATCGTGTTGACTATAGGCACAGTTCAGGTGTGCTCGCATCACCAAAACGCATAGAGGAGGATGACATTGCGACATTTTCCTGTAAGATTGCCACACCCTTTCCTCGCCTGTCTTGGTCCGTGATTGATGAAGCCGAGATTTGATGAATCAGGCAACGCGAGGAGTGTCCTATTTGCATTAGGACACAGACTCGAAAGCTTCCCTTCTGAGCTGGAGTACCGAAGCGCCGCCGTCCGTGCAGCATCTGCTACTCATCGCAGCGTCTTGAAACTGGCGTTGGACAAATCTTTTCAAAGACCACAGCTTTGCTTCGTGTTCTCTTTTCACTGATAACCTCATATCGCACTTCGTCCCACGTACTGTATCTTTTTTGTCACCAGCCTTTACAGTTTTGTTGGTCACCTTCCATACCAAACCAGTACTACTCGCATTTCCATATATGCTAGGGTGTTTTTTATATATGTTTTTCCTACTGCCTCGTTTTCCGTTTTAAACAGATCTTTTGCCCCACCATCCATTGACTGTTACGATTTCTTTGTTTCCTCCACACATGTCAGGCAACGCGCATGACTGGCACTTCTGTTCTGAGAGTATTGAGTTCTAAAAATACGTATTGCCCAGCCTTCCCGTTTGATTGCCACATGCGGGGCGCTTTGATGCACCTGTATTTTGCATTCCGCAGCTCCAGTTTGATTTCTTTCACTGTTGTACTCGAAGCGTGCAGATTGCACGAAAGCAACAAGCATTTAAAAGCTGGTTCTGCAAGTTTTCATTTGATATTAAGGGTGGCTTTTATCAACACTTGCGTCGTAAATGTCCTTCACCTTCGTTGTGTAGGGTAGAGGGAGTGGAAACGGGTGTGGTGCTCCGTTTAATGCGGGTGGACCGTTTGCACCTGCCTCCTTGTCTCGTCCACCCGAACAAAGGTCTAGCTCAGGTGAGCGATCGATGGCCGCTAGCTCACCTTGTTTTCTCGCCATTCCACCCCACGCCCACCCCCCCACCCCCACCCCCCACGCCCACCCCCACCCGTACTCCTCTCCGTCCTATACCATCTCCCTTTCTCCTCCTTTTCCCCCACCCCACCAACAATTCCCACATCCCTCAGCACCTTTCCTGGTCTTGTTGTGAATCTGGAAACCTATGATTAGCATGCTTTTAGCATCCACATCCCCCCTTCTCTACTCCCCCCTTTCCTCCCTCCCCCCTTTTCCCCCTCCCCCCTTTCCCTCCTCCCCCTTTCCCCCTCCCCCTTTCCCCCCTCCCCCTTTCCCCCCTCCCCCTTTCCCCCCTCCCCCCTCCCCTTTCCTTCCGCGTTTAACCCTACCCCTAGCACCTTTTCTACTCTGACGTTGAATATTGATTAGTTCCCTTTGTATCCCCACCCCACCCCTTGTCAAGCCATGCTGGTGTTCCTTCAGTAATGCTTGTGTTTTCTCTTCTCCTCGTTCCATTTCTTATTTTTGTGTGTGTCTTTTTTTCTTCTCGCAATTATCTCATTTTTGACCCGCACTCTGTTGTTTCATCCCCTCATTTGGATATTTTATTTTCATCCTACCCTTTCCTCTCTCCCCCTCCACCCTTAAATGCACTCACCCACTCCCTCCCCTCCCTGCTTCCCCACCCCAACCCCCTTCCCTGACCCTTTGCAGATGGAATAATTTCCTACCTGCCCGCTTCCTCTACCCTCACTTCACCCTGCTGCCCAGTCCTTTGACCCCAGGTCACTTGTTGACCCTATCCCAGTCCCTCTACCCCACCCCCCACCCCTTCCTATTTATAGATCCAATCCTCCTCCCATCAACCATTGTTTTCTACATCCGAAGTTAAACACTTCTTATGAGCTCTGTGCAGGTATTGGCGCTTCAGCGCAATCCGCTCTCTATCGCTGTCTGTTCTTTCAGATGATGTCATTATTCTCACTGGGCCCTAGCTCTGTCATTCTAATGATTGCTCTGCTTGCCTTGCTCTATCATCAAGGACTTGTTCCACATTCGCTGTCAACCGTGAGATTATGCTCCACACAATCCTACATGTATGTACGTATTTCGTATCGTGTGCCAGACGCATCCCGTATTGTGTGCGAGAACATGTTTGTGCCCGACAACTTGTCACCTCGCTGATACGGATCGCTATATGCAGCGTGCGAGTCGTCCACATCACTAGTGCACGCAACAGATGGCGTGTTGCCTTGCTACCTGGAATAACGGGAAACCCTATACGACGTTAAGACATCCTGAACGAAAGGGCGAAGAAGGTCCATGCATTGTCAGTGCTGTGTCACCTGACTCACTGCTTGTCTTGTCCATGCAGGGTGCGTGTGGCTGTCACCAGAGTCGCTCGCTGTCTTTGTCTCACAGCAGTCATGACTCATCGATGGCCGTTGTGTTTGGCCTCTGCATCATGGATTAGTTCTGGCTGCTGTGACAGTGAATCATGAATGCACGCTTTATGGGAACCGTCAATTAGGGCTATAATGCACCTACACGACGTCGATAACGTTGAAGTTGTAGTATCGTCATATGTTTCTCTCTCTCTCTCTCTCTCTCTCTCTCTCTCTCTCTCCTTTGAGGTGCGACAATTGGAATTTAAAAGCCATACAGAAGATTATTTGATCTCCTTCAGTAGATACAGTCGGGTATATTGCCATCAGTTTACATCACAGCTATCATCAACGCTATCGGTCACAACACCGGGAAGATAGATCAGTCATAGTCAAAAGTGTGTGAGTGCTGACTAAGTTCTTTGCATCTGTACACGTGGGCAATTAGAATGTAAATACCTGTCGTGATCAGAGGCTTCAATACCTCGCCATGATATCACGTGCTAGGTACTTTGAGAAAGCACGTCAGAAGAGGCAAGATCGATTCCCAAGTGCTGATAGCCATTCTAAATTCACGGACAGGGGGGGATAGGGGTGCCCACAGGGGCAGTACCCAGACAGTCGGCTCTCTAGCACAGGCTCTGAGGCTAGACGCCTTTCTGTCTGGCAACTTCACCCTCGGTGCCTGGGAGTCCTTTGTCTGTGGAGCGCGTGCCAGCAACGGCCGCATCAGCAGCAGCAGCAGAGGCAGGAGCGGCCATTGATGAAAAATCGGGGGAGGTTCTGGATGAGTCAGCCAGGCTGGGAAAGCCTGCAGACTGGCAGCCCGTCTGTGGCCTTGTTGGCCTTGTATGGGAGAGCAGGGGAAGTAATGGTCCGGTGCCTCCCTATGCCTCCTCCACTCCCTTCCTTAGTCTCGCTCCCCGATTGGCTGAAATTTTTGGAAGAAATACCCATTGCCAGGGTTACTTAGGGGTGGAGGGTTAGGTTAGAGTGACATTTCGGCCCTAGAAGGGATCGTGGGATACTGCCATATCAGTAGCGTCTGGGAAATTTTGCCCGAGGATCGGTTATTCTTCCTCTCTCTACAAAGCCTGTCAGCCTGTCCCCTGTCCGGAATTCGTAAGTATGAAATTTCTGTGAAGAGGGAGGGACATCTAGCTTGCACAGATCTCTGCTGTTTGTGGCATGCAGGAGAGAGCCTGGCTGCCGGGCACATTCTTCAGATGCCTGGCGTGGTTGGGCCGTGGTGGTGACCCTTGAAGAGAGGTCGAACCTATTCCTGCTATGTCTGCCCCCAAGCTCAGAATGTGTCCCCGGGTTTCTAGTTGTGCCCTCGTCTTCTACCCCTCTCTACTACCCACCACCACCCCACCCAAGCCATCCCCCCTTTAAGTCAATTCCACCCCTCCTTACAGTCTCTTCCCCCACCCCTCCCTCCATCTCTCCTCCCCTCTCTCCTCTGCCTTCACTCCATGGTGTTTTCTGAGATAGTCGCCCCTCCCGCTCTTTAAAGCACCTCCCCACTGCTGCCTTCTCTTCTCTTTTTATATATGTCTCATGTAGCCTTGGAAGTGTATTCGCAGACGAGCACTGCCTGAAGGCCAGAGACTGGGTGGACTCGGAGGTAGCTAGCTGTCTGGTCCTCTCCCACAGACACGTCGTTTGTGTAGGCTCCCGTTCTGACTGCTTTAGATGCCTGCCTCTTTTTCCTGCTTAGCTGTCTGCCTGTCTGGCCTTGCCTTGCCTTTCTGCCAGGGGTAGATGTTAACACCACCGATGTTTGGCTTCATGGATGGCTGGAATAGGGATGTAGGCGGATGTGAGCGTCGGATCGAAATGAGAGTCCTTGTTGTTGGACCTGAAATCGGAGGGCTGGATGTTGATCTGGGTGTGCCCTTCATCGAGAGAGCGCTCGTGCATGTTTGAAGTGGCGAGATTCGAATGACGGATGATGATGTGAAATTGGTCCAGGGATTGATACGAGAAATGCTGATGTTTGCACAAGTGAAATTAGAAGTCTCGTTGGTGATGTGATCTGCGCTTGTTGGAGAACGCAGTTGTGTTGGCGTCAAGTGGACTGATTCAGACGGCGGGGCTGTATGAAACTGGGATGGTGAGGGTGAGTGCTGTTTTTGCACCCTGGTCTGACGACGTTAGCCTTCCTCCACGCAAACGTGCTTTTGTGTTAAGAACTTATGAACACGTGAGTGGGCAGGATGACTGTAAATATGTGTGCAAATGTGTATGCATGTGTGTGTATTTGCATGTGTTTGCACATATGCGTGCATGTATGTCTGTATGAGCGCTGCACTTGTAAGCCGATGTGCAGATGCGTATTTCTTTGAAGTGGGCCGAGTCTGCTTTGGCACAAGTTTACGAAAGCGGATATGATGACACGCTCCGCTGATGAAACCGGAGACAGCTGGAAGTGCGGATGTTTTTTGCCGTGACTCATGAAATGCGCTTCTTTTCCTCCCTTTGCTGTCCTAGTCGGACATGAAACGTGGAGAAATGTAATGTCGCCTTCTTATTCTTATGCAGGAAATGTTAGCTGGCCAAAACACGCGTGTAGCTGACCTGATTCTAGTGGCCTTCAGATGGTAGGGGGTCGTCAATGACACGTGAATTGCACGGCCTTGTTTACATGAGTCATAACTGCTGCTTCCACTGGCGGTACTTCGCTCTTCAACGTGTCACTTTTTTGCACTCAAAAGTGTTAACAGGACAATTTGATTCTATTATAAATATCATTACAATGGTGTGTGTGTGTGCGCGCGCGTGTGTGTGTGTGTGTGTGTGTGTGTGTGTGTGTGTGTGTGTGTGTGTGCGTGTGTGTGTGTGTGTGTGTGTGTGTTTGAGAGGGAGAGAGAGAGAGAGAAAAAGAGAGAGAGAGAGAGAGAGAGAGAGAGAGAGAGAGAGAGAGTATGAGCACATGCATGCGTGTACGTTTGTGTTTGTATGTGTATTTGCGTACATGCAAGGGTGAATAGGTGGCTGGGTGGGTTGATGCATGTCTAATTAATGATCTATGAATATATGCCAGGTTGTGGTTGCAGATTTTCTTATCACCTTCAGTCTGTGCTTGGATAATTGTACTCTTGCCTTCCCCTGTCCTGACCCCGTGGTTTCAAGCCGCCGCTCAGCGCTCGCTTCAGGCCGTCCAAGGACGTGGGGAAGTAATGGCATTTTCATGGGGATCGCCCTCCCTGGTAATGCTTGAATGAACACGGCGCATCGAACTGGGCACTCCAATGGCTTATGCAGACTGGAGCCCAGAATACAAATGTTCGACCGCTGTGAGCCGTCTGTGCACACAGCTCCTAATGCGGGGAGGAAATTGTGCAATGAAGCGTGGCTTTTTATCGTGGTGTGTGCGGTGGGTGTAAAAATCGAACTGCCAAAATGCGGTCATTTCGTAGTAAGACAGCAAGGAAGATTTCCTCATGCTCTAGTTCTGAAGTTTTGATGTCTTCTTAGGCTGCTAACACATCGTAGCTCTTTCTCTGTACTAACGATTAGTACAAAGATGCTGCTCATGTCTTAACCTCCAACGGTGTTGCGTCTGCAGAATGCATCAGGTGTTTGCTTGGGTAAGCGCTACTTATGCATGAAGATAGCTAGTCAGACGTTGATGGGGGCTTCTTCGTTTCTTACATACCTACGTCATCGGAGTGTGCATGATTGATCGATACGGTAATGTCTACAGTAGGCCCTGGATTCCACACCCTATCTCGTTACCTCCTTGCTCAGAGTAAACAACCGCGGCCCTTCACCCAGTGTAGCAGCTGACATGTCGAGAGCTTGACCCATGATGTAAAAATTAGAGCCATGCAGACGGTCTCCGAGCGTCTGCTGGAAGTCTTCTAAGTCCGCAGACTTCCAGACTTGATTCCAGTCAAGTGGAGTCATGTGCTCGGTACACTTGGCAGCGAGTCTGCGATCAGAGATCGACGCCCCACTCTCACTGGGAAGTGCTGTGCAATGCGGAAGTGCGTCTGGCAGACGGGAGTGGCGCGAAGGGGGTGGGGGTGGGGGCAGTCGGGGTGGGGTGGGTGAGGGAGTGAAGTGGGAGGGGTACAAGGAGGAGGGGGTACAGCTGTCAAAGGAGGGAGTGGCAGTCGGGGTGAAAATGGCCCCTCCCAATCTAGGTTGGTAAGGGATGGGAAGGAGATGGAGATTGTCAAAGATGTCAGAACAAGGAGTGCACTAGTAGGTTTCTCCGTGGGGAATCCAGTGGGGGTTGGTGGGGGTAGTCCTCTTCAAAGGAAAGGGGTGGGGGGTGGGCATCGAACAGAGAAAAGCTGTCGAAATGGACGTGGACGGAAAAAAGAGGGAATTGAAAGCGAGAGTATTTGGTGAACAATTGATGCAGGCCTACATGTAAAAATTACGAACTAGATATGAGGAAGTAATATGATGTGATGGTGTGTGTGTGTGTGTGTGTGTGTGTGTGTGTGTGTGTGTGTGTGTGTACGTGCGTTCGTGTGTATATTCGAACACTTTGTGTGAGCGAACGTTTTTGCGCGCTGGCGCATGTGAATGCTTGCATGATACGTGTGTGCTTGCGCACGTGTCTGCACGTTTGTGCGCATGCATACATGCGTATGTATATGCGAAACCATGAGTTTATACAAGTTTTATTTGTGCCTGCACGTCTCCAAACATGCACACTGTATGTCTGTGCGCTGTCGCTGTGCGTGAGGCATGACAAGCTGTCCATACAGCACGCCCAGGCATGGGGAGAACTAGGGAGAGGAAGGCAGGGGAATGGGCAAGAAAGTCGAGGGCTCTTTCTCCCTCTTACCTAATTGAC
>JAWQFJ010002190.1:195778-203278 GCA_034096865.1 Theodoxus fluviatilis | reverse complement strand
ATCCATCATCTCCACTTATTGAGCATCCCCCTCGTTCCCCCTATACCGTGCGGATAAGACCTAACATGAGATACTGCGCGAAAGACCTCTCTCTGTCTGTCTGTCTGTCTGTCTGTCTGTCTGTCTGTCTGTCTGTCTGTCTGTCTGTCTGTCTGTCTGTCTGTCTGTCTCTCTCTCTCTCTCTCTCTCTCTCTCTCTCTCTCTCTCTGGCAGTGCACTTGAACAAGATTAAATCACTGTACAGACGTCGATAAACAAGCAATATTTACATGTCGCTAAGCGGTGTGATTACTTCCCTTGATTCACCCAAGTAACCTTCCGCTTGGGGGCGCAACGTGTCTCGATCCTCACAACAATGAGCTAATGAGCTATCTTTGTGTAACTATATAATCTTTGCCTGGGGCGACTCTGACACCCATCCGATATTCCGGGCGTCCAACACAGAACACCCACCTCTCCCCTCGCCCCTGCTTCATCCCTCACACTTTGACCCCCTCCAAAACCCCTAGCCCCACCTTCGCTTCCAAAGCCCCACGCCCACCTTCACTCCCATACACCACACTCTCACCTCTATTGCCATATCCCCTTCTCCTGCCCTCACCCCCATTACCCCACCCCTTCCCCTGCCTTCACCCCCTTACCCCACCCCTACCCCGCTGTCTTCTCAAGTCTACAGGCGCAGCGTCACGTAGCCCGGTGTCCTGAAATCCTGGTCAAGGCAGTGTCACAGTTTCCAGGGATGGGATTGTAGCTGAAATCCGACACCCACCCACCCTCCTCCTCTAGGCTGTACTCCATGGCACGGAATGGTAAGCGTGCTTCACGAGAGATAATGTGATAAACAGCTACAGAATATTTTGAAGGGTTGTTGGGGAAAGAACGAATTTACAAGAAGTTGTTTATTGGCATCTTAAATGCTACTTTGGTCGTGAAATGCTTCGCACGATATCGTGTATACGCTAGACAAAGAAACAACAAATTTAAAGCCCTGCAAACCTGTGCACAAATACGGTTCAAGCCGAATTGACATCTACCGAGAGAGTAGGGTCGTTTTCATGGAGGAAGTGAATTTCGCTTAGATGTACTTCAAAGAGACAGCTCAGTGGTTACATGTCTTTCGTTTTATGGTCACTTCATAAGGCATTAGAACTGAGTAAAAGTTATTCAGTAACAATATTATTCTGTCCTACGTGATATCTAAAATATTTCTAAATAATTCAAGGAGCGACTCAAACAGCTCGAGAAATAGGCCATTATTATCATACGGCACGAAGATGTCATGGTGGTAAAGAAAAAATATTGGTCTCGCAAAAGTCCCTACGGTGTTTTCCCAAACAACGCTTGATAGAGGCAGATATGGCAAGCTTTGCTGCTTGATAATTCTGAATAACTGTGAACCAGAAGCACAGCGTATTCATTCTAAAAATAATAATAATAATAAAAGACAGAAAGAAAACCTCCCACAGAGAATGCATTCAAGCAAACTTCACCCCAACACTGCTCTTGAACCTAACTCTTCACGCCTAACCTGACTCGTTGCACGTGCATACGCATCTCCAGACACGCTGCAATCCACCTGCAGACATGGAATAACCTCGGATTCCTGCATGAAGTGAGGAGCATGTGGAGTCTTCATGTAATCCCCAGCGTCTTCCCGATAGACGCCGCACTTTCTGTGGGTATTTTTGCAACCAGGAAGCCCAGGTTACATCCCTTGCCCTCCACGTTATCAAAGCCCCATCCCAGGCAGTCTGGCACTGCAGTTTCAGACATGTTGTAGCTTTCTATTGGGTGATCCTGTGCGAGATTTCGCTGTTGCCATGGCAACACTTTATAGGTGGTCCCTGCCTGCGGATCCTTGAGGAAGCGAGGGCCCTCTATCGATCTGTGTGGAGAAGGCAGCAGGGAGGGACCACCATGAAGTACAGCCGTGCCTCTCGTGAAGAAAATGATGCATAGACTAGAGTCATCCTCAGTTGACTCCCCTATCTATTATTGATTAGCTTTGTCTATCGGGTTCATTTTGTGGGTGCTCTCCGTTTGCCGAAGTGTGTCGACGGTGTGTGTGTGTGTGTGTGTGTGTGTGTGTGTGTGTGTGTGTGTGTATGTATGTGTGTGTGAGAGAGATAGATAGAGAGAGAAAGAGAGAGAGAGAGAGAGAGAGAGAGAGAGAGAGAGAGACAGACAGACAGACAGGCAGAGAGAGAGAGAGAGAGAGAGAGAGAGAGAGAGAGAGAGAGAGAGAGAGAGAGAGAGAGAGAGAGAGAGAGAGAGAGAGAGAGAGAGAGAGAGAATAATTCACACACAAATGTTCGCCCACTCCAGTACGACGCTAAGCTTGAATAATTCTTTCAGTCGTGAAAAGCTTTGGATTTGTTTGGCATTTCACGATACAAACGTTGCTTTGTTACGAAGTTGATAGATTCAATAGAGAGCCCATTGCGTGACCTGCATGCATGCGATGAGACCTTAATACAGCTTTTCCCCCCTCCTTGCCAAGTAGTAAAGCAGGATATATCGACGCAGGAATTATTTTTTATTTATTGGTCAGGGAAAGTGTTGACCCCGTTGCTTCGACCTGACCCACCTCAGGCACTGGACTTGACTTGGAGGTAATTTGCAAGGCATTTCTACAACTCCCTGTCACGCTGGTTACGTGGCACTCAGTCGTCTGGACCGCTTCGTCGTCATTAAGAATGTTGTTTACTCGCACGACTTAACTCGTTTGGAATGCTCATCTGTAAACATTTACTTCATTTGCAGACGATCTGTTTGCAGATCATCTTTCAATATGGAAAGGAAGTACTTTTCCTCATGCTCGACGCAGCAGAGAGAAATCATCAACACCATAACCCAGAAGACATCCGTTGTCGAGGGGAGGGTATCGCTCATCAGATGGTGCATGAAATGGCCAGACACGGTGTGGGATAGCAAAGCCTCAGCCGTGCGTTGTACAAGACGAGCGTCCCGGGGTGCACTGCCGCATTGAGCGTTACAGGAAATGGGAAGTAGGTCAGAGCGCCCCGGGGCACTCGCATTTTATACAATGTGCGGCTGTTTCCCCCTAGAGAGGCAAAATGAATCTTGCATCTGATCTTCTGAAGTTAAGATTTCAGCGAAACAGATAGCACAGCGAAGTGTCGCGGTTGCAGGATCTAGAGGGAATAACGGACAGAGGGCGACTTCCTCTCTTGGGACGCAATGCATTACGTCACGGACGAGTCATGTGGCGTCGTCACGCGAGGTTGAATGTGCACAACCCGCCTTTGCCCAGCAAACTGAACAGCGTGTGGAGAGAATGTATCGCATTCCACTGACCCAAACTGTTTCCATAGTCGACAGATATGGATAGGTGGATGTCACTGTAGACGGAAATTAAGGGAGCAGTCACTGCGCACACAGCAGCCCAGATTCCTCCTTTCTACGCTGCTGGGGGCGGGGCTAACCTCTATGTGACTTGGACACGGAAACAATACTGATACAAGGCAGACTGTTACTGAGACAGGTTACTGAGACAGGCAGACTGTTACTGAGACAGGGCAGACAGCTACTCAGACAGGCAGACTGTTATTGAGACAGGCAGACTGTTACTGAGACAGGCAGACTGTTACTGAGATAGGGCAGACAGCTACTCAGGCAGGCAGACTGCTACTGAGACAAGGCAGACTGCTCCTGAGACAGGCAGTGCTACTGAGACAAGGCAGACAGCTACTGAAACAGGGCAGACAGCTACTGAGACAAGGCAGACTGCTACTGAGACAGGCAGTGCTACTGAGACAGGGCAGACAGCTACTGAGACAGGGCAGACTGCTACTGAGACAGGCAGTGCTACTGAGACAGGGCAGACAGCTACTGAGACAGGGCAGACAGCTACTGAGACAGGGCAGGCTGCTACTGAGACAAGGCAGACTGCTACTGAGACAAGCCAGACAGCTACTGAGACAGGGCAGACAGCTACTGAGACAGGGCAGACTGCTACTGAGACAAGGCAGACTGCTACTGAGACAGGTAGACTGTTACTGAGACAGGGCAGACAGCTACTGAGACAGGGCAGACAGCTACTGAGACAGGGCAGACATCTACTGAGACAGGGCAGACTGATACTGAGACAGGGCAGACTGCTACTGAGACAAGGCAGACTGCTACTGAGACAGGTGGACTGTTACTAGGGCAGACAGCTACTCAAACAGGGCAGACAGCTGCTGAGACAGGGCAGACTGCTACTGAGACAAGGCAGACTTTCGTCTGAAACAGTGCAGACTTTGGGAAAGGCAGGGTAGAGTTGTGCAAAGGAAGAGCAGGCTTTGGGAAAGGCAGAACAGACTTTGGGAAAGGCAGGGCAAACTGTTACTGACACAGGGCAGACTGCAACCGAGGTAGGACACACTACTTGTTTGGCTGGGAGGATGGTTTGATTGTCTGTCAGTGACAACCCTTACTTCTCGAAAAAGCATGAACGAATAAGGCCATTTTACAGGACAAAGGCATTCAATATTCCTTTTTTTCCTGTCATTGCTTGATTTATGTACGAAAGTACACCTCAGAGAACCACCCATATCGTGTTCTTTTCGATCGTAGAAAGACGCGCACGGACGAGTTCTTTGTTTTGTAATGGAATGCTTTTTAATGGAGTGGAGCAGTAGCTTTTCAGGACGCGGACTTGCGCTGTGTTGTTAGTATGGCCCCTGGCTTGGGCGGTTGGAGAAAAGATGGCTGGTGGCCATGAAAGAGGTCGTGGAATCCATAATCAGTCATTAACTGCACAAGAGCTTTATAATGCATATGTAATTGTGCTGGTGCATCGAACATGTTGCGATACTTGGCGTTCTCACGCGATATTCTGCTTTTTCTCGTCTCTGTGTATGTTAATGTAACATTGTTCAATATGTGTGCGTCTCTCTCTCTCTCTCTCTCTCTCTCTCTCTCTCTCTCTCTCTCTCTCTCTCTCTCTTCCTGCATTTGTGTTCCTCTCTGTTTCTGTCTTTTTATGTCTGTCTGTCTGTCTGTCTGTCTGTCTGTCTGTCTGTCTGTCTGTCTCTCTCTCTCTCTCTCTCTGTGTCTGTCTGTCTCTCTTAATCTCTCTCTCTCAGTTACCTGTGTCGACGACCCAGGAAGGTTAATAGCTTCACGAGAGAGGTCGAGTAAGGAGACTGCTATTCGCCCTGACTGTCATTGGAAGTGATTGACCGTGATTGTCCTCCACGCACCCCGGGGCTTCGTCTACTCAGCGCCCAATGAGCTCTACGTCATTGCATCCACTCGCTGTACTCTCCACACTCGACGTGGTGAGTGGTGTGTGTGTGTGTGTGTGTGTGTGTGTGTGTGTGTGTGTGTGTAGATGTGTGTGAGTGTGTGTGTGTGAGTCTGTGTAGATGTGTGTGTGAGTGTGTGTGTGTGAGTCTGTGTAGATGTGTGTGTGTGTGTGTGTGTGTGTGTGTGTGTGTGTGTGTGTGTGTGTGTGTGTGTGTGTGTGTGTGCAGATGTGGGGGTGAACGGCGTTGCCGTGACAAAGTCTATACAGATCTATACATGCATGCTGGACTGCGGTGAGAATTACTCAGTTTCCTGATGGTTCATGGCATGTACGAGCTTTCCCACGAAGAGGACAGAAGACGTGATTATGCAGTTATATGCACATGTACACTGTGCAGGAGACGTGACTGGGATTGACTTGGAATACCCTAGGATGGGATGGAGGGTGTGGATGAGTGGAAAGATGGCAAAGATCTCGGAGGGGGGTGGAGGGTGGGGGGGTGGAGGGTGGATGGGTGGGTGGAAAGAGGCAGGAAGACCGCGATGTTATCAGTTCACTCATTTTATGGCTGAGATAGTTATATACTTACCTCCCCTTTTATTGTATATATAATTTGTATTAGTGCGTCGTCATCAATGATCATCATCATCATCATCATCATCATCATCATCATCATCATCATCATCATCATCATCATCATCATCATCATCATCATAACTATCTCTCTCTCTCTCTCTCTCTCTCTCTCTCTCTCTCCACACACATCTCATCACATCTCTCTCTCTCTGTCTGTCTCTCTCTCTCTGTCTGTCTCTCTCTCTCTCTCTCTCTCTCTCTCTCTCTCTCTCTCTCTCTCTCTCCATCACACTCATACAAACACACCCACACCCACGCACGCACACACACACGCGCACACATGCTCCCCTATGTTGTACTTTTCTAGCGTCCCTTTGGATTCATTTATCTACGCACAAACCGATATCTCACTGGAATCACTCATGAATCACAACACAGGAGAAGTGATAATGAATCAGGGCTGCGTTTGTCGAACGCAAACAAGGATTGGTTGTGGAAACCAAACTTGCACGGGGCAAGCCCTCCCACCCAAATATTTCTCTATTTCATATTGTATACAGTCACAGCAAATGAGCTCACCCCTAATACAATGGCCTCTGTACTGTAGGTCTGTAGACCTAAGACTGGCTCATCCTTTGAGAAGTGCTTTCTGTGTGAGGCGGAGGCTGGCAGGCAAGGAAATGGAGAAATCGTAAGAGGAACCGACGAGAGGAAAGGAGTGGGGGAAGGGGGGGGGGGGGGGGGCGGAGGTAGTGATGGGGAAGGGGCAAGAGTGGAATTCCTGGGTGATTCCAATCTTAGAACTGGGTAGGCCTGGGGGATGTACTGACAGACATGAATCACCAGCTCCGCTGTCTGTGGCGTGTCTTCTTGTGGTCTGGAAGCCTTGCAGACTTCTGCAAGTGAAGGGTGTGGGGGTGTTAGGAAAGCGAGGGGGTGACTCCGTGGGGGTGAGGGGGGGGGGGATGATAGAGTATAGGGATGGGCGAGGGCGATGGGTCAGAGAGAGAGAGAGAGAGAGAGAGAGAGAGAGAGAGAGAGAGAGAGAGAGATGCAAGGAAAAAGAATGGAACTGCTGGGGAGTGTCCGAAGCAGACAGAGGAATTATGTGATTCACTTTCTTTCCACATGAGTCTGTAGACCCTGGGTTTCTCAACTTATAATAAAGACTTTCTAGTGGCAGAGTGCCTGAGTGAGTGAGTGAGTGAGTGAGTGAGTGAGTGAGTGAGTGAGTGAGTGAGTGAGTGAGTGAGTGAGTGAGTGAGTGAGTGAGTGAGTGAGTGAGTGAGTGAGTGAGTGAGTGAGTGAGTGAGTGAGTGAGTGAGTGAGTGAGTGAGTGAGTGAGTGAGTGTAGTGAGTGAGTGAGTGAGTGAGTGAGTGAGTGAGTGAGTGAGTGAGTGAGTGAGTGAGTGAGTGAGTGAGTGAGTGAGTGAGTGAGTGAGTGAGTGAGTGAGTGAGTGAGTGAGTGAGTGAGTGAGTGAGTGAGTGAGTGAGTGAGTGAGTGAGTGAGTGAGTGAGTGAGTGAGTGAGTGAGTGAGTGAGTGAGTGAGTGTGAGTGAGTGAGTGAGTGAGTGAGTGAGTGAGTGAGTGAGTGAGTGAGTGAGTGAGTGAGTGTGAGTGAGTGAGTGAGTGAGTGAGTGAGTGAGTGAGTGAGTGAGTGAGTGAGTGAG
>JAWQFJ010002190.1:185000-195768 GCA_034096865.1 Theodoxus fluviatilis | reverse complement strand
CGAGAGCTTCCGGCTGGCGTATGCCACCGGATGGAGCATTTCCCCTTTTTCCTGTAGGAGCACTGCTCCAAGACCGCTGTCCGACGCATCCGTCCGGAGAGTGAATGGCTGAGACAGGTCAGGCAGCTGCAAAACGGGCTGTGCCGTTAGCCTCGCCTTCAGTGTCCTGAACGCAGTCTCGCAGCCTGCAGTCCACTCTACCGCGTTCGGAGCGCTTTTCCTAGTCAGATCGGAAAGGGGGAGAGCGATCGCTGAGAAATTCGGGATAAATTTGCGATAGTATCCCGCGAGGCCCAGGAAGGCACGAACTTGTTTCTTGGTCTCAGGGATCGGTGACTCCGCCACTTTCCTGATCTTGTCTGCTTCAGGCAGGATCTCCCCTTCCCTCACCACGTGGCCCAAGAAGCCCAGCTCTTGGAATCCTACGCAGCACTTCGTGGGTCGGGCTGAGAGGTTAGCCTGCCTGAGGCGCTCTAGCACTGCCTCTAAGGCTTCAAGGTGCTGAGGCCAAGTCTCTGTCGCGATAAGGATGTCATCCATGAAATTGTGGACGTCATTCCTCCCCAGCGGTTCCAGCAGAGCTCGCATCATGCGGGAGAAGACTGCCACTGCATTCTTCAACCCGAAGGGCATGACGCGGAACTGATACTGGCCCGCGGGGGTGGTAAACGCCGTCATGGGACGCACGTCCTCTCGCACAGGGATCTGCCAGTAGCCCTTTGACAGATCTATTTTGGAGAAGTACTTTGCCCCGCCTATCTGGGCAAAGAGGTGCTCGACGTCAGGGAGGGGCTCAGCGTCGAACACAGTAGCGTTGTTAAGAGCCCTGTAGTCGACGCAGAACCGGTACTGCCCGTCCTTCTTCCTGACGAGAACAACCGGGGCATTGTAAGGCGAAGCTGCAGGCTCGATCACTCCGAGCCGCAACATCTCCTTCACCTCCTCTTTCACGGTCTCTAGCTTAGCATAGGGCAGAGGGTACTGCCGAACGCGTACAGGGCGCGATGTCTCCACCGTCATGTCAAATGAGACGAGGTCAGTCTGGAGGGGTATGTCGGTCAGGACCGCTTGGTACCTCCTAGCCAGAGCTAACGCTTGTCTCCTCTGACTGTCAGTGAGAGTGTTGCCCAGGACAACGTCCTCAGCCCTCTCCTGGCCTGCTAGCTGGGGGAGGGGAAGTTCGCGGTCAGGCGGGGTCAGACCCTCCCCCTCCTCCACCACAGCGACAGCAATGATGGGGGCGGGGCGATCTGCACTCTCTGACTCGCGGGTGTGATATCGTTTGAGGAGGTTGGCATGGTAGAGCCTTTCCCTGCCAGACGTCCTCACGAGATAGTCACACTCCCCTCTCCTCTGTAGGACCTCGAATGGACCCTGCCAGCACAGTTGGAGTTTGTTGTGATGTTGTGGCAGTAGCAACATCACTTTGTCGCCAGGGCAGAACTGGCGGTCAACCGCCTTGCGGTTGAAAACTCCGGCGTGCCTCTCAGTGGCCGACGCCAAACGCTGACGCGCCAGCTGGCAGGTGTCTTCGATTCGATTCCGCAAGTCCACCACGTACTCAGCTGTGGTGCGGACCTGTTCATCGGTTCCCTCCTCCGTCCACAGACTTCGGAGGACGGCCATCGGGCCGCGCACTGTTCTGCCGTAGAGCAGCTCGAAGGGGGAGAATCCCAAGCTCTCCTGCGGGACTTCCCGGTAGGCAAACAACAGTGCTGGGATGTATCTGTCCCATTGTTTTGGTTTTTCCTGTGTGAGTTTACGCAGCATGGACTTGAGCGTTCCGTTGAACCGCTCCACTAGTCCGTTCGCCTGCGCGTGATAAGGTGTCGTGGCCAGTCCCTTGATGGACAGCAGGCGCTCGACTTCCTTCATCACATCTCCCATGAACTGGGTTCCACGATCTGTCAAGATCTCCGCCGGTATGCCGACACGTGTCCACATTTGCCATAGGGCTTCAGCAACTGTCGGTGCGTCAATGGACTTGAGAGGGACTGCCTCGGGATAACGAGTCGCGTAGTCCACGAGGCATAGGATATACCTGTGCCCACTCTCGGAAGCAGGGGTGATGGGCCCTACTAAATCCACTGCAACACGCTCGAATGGAGTGTCTATCAACGGCATTCTCCCCACCGGCACCTTCTGTGGCCGAGGACTGCACCTCTGACACTGGTCGCATGATGTAACAAAGCGCCGAGTGTCAGGGCACATCCCAGGCCAATAGAAGTGCTTCCACACTCTTTCACGAGTTCGCTGCACACCCATGTGACCTGACATGGGGGGCTCGTGAGCCAACTTCAGTACTCCTTGTCTGAGTTGGCGTGGTACCACCACTTGGGTGTACATTGCTCCCTTACTCCGGAATTCTCTGTACAAGATCCCCTTCTTGTACACAAATCGGATTTCCCCCGACTGCTTCGTCGTAGTCACTGAGCGCTGCTCTGCTGCTTCACGGCAGCTTCGCAGTGAGGGATCACTAGCCTGTGCTTCCCTCAACTGCCCGGGGGTCGTCTCACCAAGCCCGGGAGTCGCTATCAACAGGGGTTTCGCCTTCTTCTCTTTAGCGGCTGCTCGCGCTCGCGTCACTGCTCCCACAGTCGTCTGCTGCGCGTACACGGGTAGAATACGGGGATCGCTCATCTTAGCATGATTCCCGACTACAAAGTCGGCTGCGGGAGAATCCATCACTACCGCTTCCACTGTGCCGCTGTAGAACGGGCAGTCGATCTCTACCCGTGCTAGGGGATAGCGTCTCTTTACGCTTGTATCCGCTAGGCTTACTTCGAGTTTCCTTCCTAGAAACTGCCGCGGTGAGACCAGGGACCGTCTCACAACACAGATTTGGGACCCGGTGTCACGGAGACCTTTCACCCGGACACCGCCCACCTCGACAGAGCATCGTGGGTCATAGCTCTGGAGGCTACAGGGGGTGCATAGAGCCGGGACGGCGATCGGTGCAGTAGACTGTGCAGGTCCCCTGGACACTGCGCCTAAAGTCTTCTGCCTAGTGCACTCCCGCGCCAAGTGCTTGGGGGAGTTGCACAGAAAACACCTCCGTGTTTTCTGCACTCCCGCGCCCGCCCCTCTCGGTGCTTCTACCCTCTTCCCCCTGCCTTTCCCTCGAGCCCCGTGGCTCGTACCCCTCGGTACTCCCTGTGGAAAAGCCCTACGCTCGCTTCCTGCGTGCGCTTCCGCAAATATTTCCGCGAGTTCGCTCGCCTCGGCCAACGTTCCTGGCCTCTTCTCCTTAATGTAGACAGTCATGTCTGTCGGGAGCGACTGCAAGAACTGCTCCAAGAGGATCAACTGTCTCAGGTCTGATACCCTGGACAGCTCCTGCCACTTGGCAAGATCCTCTTCGATTCGAGCACCGAGCTGAGTGTACGTCTCATGCTCTTTCTTCCTGCTCGACCTGAAGCGCAGACGATAGGTCTCTGCCGTCAACTGATAGCGGGTCAGAAGAGCCTCTTTCAACTTCTGGTAGTCTTCTGCCCATTCGTCTCCTAGTGAGTTATATAACTCTACCGCCTTGCCGGTCAGCTTGGTCGAGATTCGTGTAGCCCAAGAGTCTTCTGACCATTTGCACATCCTCGCTACTCTCTCGAACCGCTTCAACCAGGTCGAAATTTCCTCTCTCGTCTCATCAAAGAGTGGAATTGAGGCCTTGAATCCTCTATCTCTCTGGCTGTCGTCTAACTCACCATCCTCACCCTGACGCTCGCTGCTTTCAGACACGCTCCTTTTAGCTCCTTGGGTGAGGAGTTGCATCCTTAACTGATGCTCCTCTCGCTCTCTTGCGACTTTCTCTCGCATCTCTTCTTGCTCTCTAGCAAACCTCTCTCGCATCTCTTCTTGCTCTCTTGCAACCCTCTCTCGCTTCTCTTCTTGCTCTCTCGCAACCTCTCTTTCGAGCCTCTCTCGCATCTCTTCTTGCTCTCTCCTCTGCTTCTCCTCAAACTCCCTTAATTGCCTTTGCTCACTCACTTGAGCTTCACGTTCAATCCTTGCTCGCTCTAACTCCAGTCGTGCTCTCTCGACATCCTCTCTCGCCATTCGCTCTGCTACGAATTCGGGGATGGCTGAGCTTTCTACCCCTAGCTCTGCAGCTAGACCTCGCCAACGTGCTATCCTGTCCCCATTGGACTCCACGTTGGGCGACTCGCCCCTCCCCCCTATTCCACGACCTGAACGGAGTTCCATTCCCGATATAGGTTACAATCAATCTTCGCGGTGATTGTCAAACTCGGGACCCAGAGCAATAGTGAGCAATATCACACAATTCAATGGCAAACGGGTGAGCAGGTAAACAATGCAAATAAACCTCTGCAGTGGTGTCAAGCGCTCTCAAGGTGGTGTAGCTGACAAAATGACTTAATTTTCTCAAAAATTACAAAATAGCTAATCCTGGCAGGGCGCGTACACTGTCGCAATGTCCCTATTAAATAATAAGATGGGCCAGCTGGTGTTATTGCTGAAGCAAGCTCGCCAAGCGGAAGTCCGCTACAAGGGATCAGGTTTACAACTAAACCTTCTACGCCCACCTTGAGAACAATAAAAGGTAAATAAGACAAATAAACAAAGTAAATAACGAGCCACCACTGCAGAAGGTAAATTCAAACTCAAGGTTTATTCAAGCAATGTTCAACAAGAAGACCACCAAAGTCGGCAGTGCGACAACGCCGGTACTTGGAGGCTGCTATCAAAAGTAAACAATAACAAAGCTCCGTCAATACGGAGGAGTAACAGCAGGCTGACGTGGGAGTCACCCTACTGTTACAACAAGCAAGGTCAGGGGCCCAAGGCGCTCTGGCCTGAGATAACGAGAAGTAAACAACCAACCACACGTCAACACGGCAGCGCTGGGTTGACCCCGAGTCAGAGCAACGCTACCAGAGAGTAGCTAAAATTGAGGTCGGAACCAGGCAGTATTTCTAGACCTCCCCACACCCTCTGTTCCTACGAGAATTTACTGAAACTGCCCCCAAAAATCCCCTCAGCCTTCAAACAGGCAACAACACGAATTTCAGGGAAAAACCCACTTCGAGTGGGGAATACTAAGAATGAACACCAATGAGAAATCACTCTCTCGTAATAACAACGAAGTACCTCAACCGTGAGGGTTAAGTCATCAAATATTCAATAGAGAGGATGAACAAATTGTAGACAAATGCATCTTACCAAACAGCTGTCTAAACGAGAACAGCCATTACTGACGTCCAGCGAAGATAAGTCCAAAGTAAGTCCAGTCCAAAGTTCACGGATAGACAGATCTCTATTCACAACACCCTCCCTCCTCGCCCCTACTGGGCTGACACACTGACTGCCCTCGTCAGGTGTACTACACAATCACAGCTGACACTACACACGTCAGCGTAAACGACGAAACCAAACTACTAGACGAAACTTTAAACAGATTCCCGCTGTGCCCTTGCACAGCGGAAGGGAAGGCAGATAGGAGCTCGGATCCTATCTCCTAGAAGACTTCAGGTAGGTATCGAAGTGAATTATCTACTCCTATGTAGAACAGATCCTTCGATGACCTCCTCACAACGTAACATCGTCGCCAGAGGCTCCCAGTATAGCAGAACAGGGCTGTCTGCTACCACCCGGAAGCGTTCCACCAATCCCGCAGCGTCTCACCGTCACACCCCCAGTGACGCGGTCTTCCCTGGCTCGCACGTAGCCTTGACCTCCCGTCACGCAGCAACCTCCTGGCTGCTAGCCCGTCAGATCCATCTGACGCCAGTGGACACTCAGAACTTCAACCCACGTTCAGAGACTTCATCCAAAACTTCGCCCCACACAAAATACAGGGATATACACAGGCAGCCTGGCACAGCAGCCCGACACAAATATAGCCTCAAACCGAAGTAGCCTGGAATGAAAAATGGATGAGTAGCGTAAGTTCACCATATAAGGACGCGACTACTACAGAACAGGGGGCATCTCAAAGCATCCGCTCCTACTCAACAACCAGGGGCGTTTACTGAATTACTGAAGACCCTTTTTACACACAATGATTCAAAATAGCACATTACCCTCAGAGGTCCCGAGAAGTGACAACGACTCGCGGAATTCACTTACTTTATAGATAATTCACTTGTCCCCCCTCTTCAGACTATCCCCTCACTCGACTCCGACCCAAACGTTTTGGAATAAAGGAGAAATACTCACCACAACACGAAGGCTATGAAAACTCAGTCACCCACAAGTCTCTCCTTACGTTCTCACCAGAGAACGAGTCCACTCCAGGTCTATCTAGACCTCTTGGAAGCACTTGTTGCTTCTACGTCGAGAGATAGCGTTCTTTTATGGGACGCTTCACCTGCCTTCTCGGGCCAGTAGAATGACGTCTACTTCCACGAGCAAGGATTTTCATTGGAATGCACTTTCCAAATCTCTTACGACGTTGTTCTACAAGAACGTACTTCTGCAAGGGCGGACGCTTGTCCCACAATGCCAGAAGTTTTCAAGACCCAGTCTTGCTAGGAGTTGGCGTGCAGCCAATTACTCCCCTAGAGCTCCCACAGCTCTCCCGTCCGTCTGATCCAACGACCAGAAATGATATGATGAGTCTGAGCGCAATCAACCCATCTAAGCTCGCTGAATAATCTAGTCACGTGACTCTAGTCCAATCAGGATCCATATCCCAGAATATTAATGACCCGTGGGATGCGCATTGCGACTGTCGTCCCGGTAACTGCCTACCTAGCACAATTGGTGGCTGGAAAAAAAACTCGCGACCTCTCATACCCCGACCTACTGGCCCTGGGGTCACTGACCCGTCAGTCACGTCACACGTGCTCTATGCCCATGGCAAGCTCTCTGCCATACACGCACACTCACACATCCACATCTCACCCACTCTGTCGCACTCAAGCGCGACAAAGAGCTCTACTCAAGGGAGAATGCCGTCAGTGATGCAGCAATCGAGACCACCGGCGCCCTACCAACCATGGTAGAACTAGACTATCCGCCCCCGATTGACGATCTGAGCAATGCCATTGATGTCCTGGCCAGCGGAAAAGCCCCTGGCAAAGATGGCATCCCCCCTGAGGTCATCAAGGCTGGCAAGCGAACCGCCCTCCTTCACCACGTGCACGAGCTTCTACTTCAGTGTTGGGAGGAAGGAGCTGTCCCTCAGGAAATGCGTGACGCAAACATCATCACGCTATATAAGAACAAAGGAGACCGCAGCGACTGCAATAACTACCGCGGAATATCCCTACTCAATATCGTTGGGAAGGTCTTTGCCCGTGTGGTACTAAAACGGTTGCAGACACTTGCCGAGCGAGTCTACCCTGAGGCACAGTGCGGTTTCAGATCGGAACGCTCAACCATCGATATGGTCTTTTCCCTCAGACAGTTGCAGGAGAAATGCCGTGAGCAGAGGCGACCACTGTACATCGCCTTCATCGATCTGACCAAGGCATTTGACCTGGTCAGCAGAAAAGGTCTATTCACACTGCTGCAGAAGATCGGATGTCCCCCAAAGCTCCTGAAAATGGTCATGTCCTTCCATGAGGGCACGTTCGGTACCGTCCAGTACGACGGCTCAACCTCAGACCCCTTTCCAATCAGAAGCGGCGTGAAACAGGGCTGTGTGCTTGCCCCTACCCTCTTCGGCATCTTCTTCTCCTTGCTACTGTCCTACGCCTTCAGACAGTCTGAGGATGGTGTGTACATCCATACCAGAAGTGATGGAGGCCTCTTCAACCTAGCCCGCCTCCGTGCAAAGACCAAAGTGCAAAGGGTCCTGATCAGAGAGCTGTTGTTTGCTGATGATGCTGCCCTGACTGCGCACACAGAGGAGGCGCTGCAGCGTCTCATCAACTGCTTTGCCCAGGCATGCAAAGAATTCGCTCTGACCATCAACATCAAGAAGACCGAAGTCATGGGTCAGGATGTCAGTACCGCTCCCAGCATCTCCATCGGCGATCACACCCTTATGGTGGTGGAGGAGTTTACATACCTGGGCTCCACCATCTCAAGCAACTTGTCTCTGGACGCCGAACTAAACAAGCGCATTGGCAAAGCCGCAACATCACTGGCCCGCCTCGGAAAGCGTGTCTGGGACAACTCCATGCTGACAACAAACACCAAGATGAAAGTCTACCAGGCCTGTGTTCTCAGCACGCTCCTTTACGGAAGCGAAGCGTGGACCCTGTATTCCCGCCAAGAACGCCGGCTCAACACCTTTCACATGCGTTGCCTCAGAAGGATCCTGGGCATCAGCTGGCAAGACCGCATCCCCAACAAGGACATACTGGCGCAAGCAGGTATTCCCAGCATGTTCGCCATGCTCAGCCAGAGACGACTTAGATGGCTGGGCCACGTCAGGAGGATGGACCACGGCCGAATACCCAAAGATGTGCTGTACTGCGAGCTCGCCACGGGATCCAGACCTGCAGGAAGACCTCTCCTCCGCTACAAGGACGTTTGTAAACGTGACATGACGGCGGGAGGCATCAACCCAGCAGACTGGGAAACAGTGGCCGCTGACCGCAACAGCTGGAGACACGCCGTCAAGACTGGCATCCAGGCCAGCGAGAGGAGGAGACGGGAGCAGTGGGAGGAGAGGAGAGAACGCAGACGACAGAGAATAGCGTCGGCATCTACAGTGCCACGCCAAGACTTCACTTGCGACAAGTGCAACAGAGCATGCGGCTCAAGGATCGGGCTCTACAGCCACAGAGCACGCTGCCGCTCAACCCCGGACTGACCAAACCTGGCGCACACTCCATAGTCTCACGAGACTGACGGATGCCAACAACAACAACAGGTCTGGTGACCTCTGACTTCTTTCTTGGGCTCTCCTTGTCCCGAGTCCCGCATGCGGACTACGCCCCTCTCCCTGTTTTTGTCTCCCCACCCCTTTTCCCGTTACCCGCCGCCGCTGTTGATGCCTGTACCCCGTGCCGCATACCCCACTCACTCGTTTGTTTTTGAACTGTTGTCACAGTGCTTATATGTAGCCGAGTGCGTAACTCGCTTTCTCTAGACCACTGAAGATAGATGCGCCTTAACTGACTGCATCCCCCACTACCCCTCTTTCGATTAAGTCTGCTGCGAGTTATCCCGGTAATTTTTCGCCTTCTCTTGTTTGATTGTATTGTCTTTTATATTTCGTGCTTTGCGCAGGTTTGATATGGTGTGTTAGCTTATCAGCGCAACGTTAGGTTTTGTGGTACTTTATTTCTAAGTGCAATTTGTGTATACCTGTTAATCCTTATAGGCTAGACTCTATTTTTGCACTTCTATAAATTTAGTTACTTTGTGATACAGGTGGATTTCGTTGCTGGGCATCGGACATTACGTCATCAGTGGTGCGACGTCAGATTTGGCAGACTCGTTCGCACATAGCCTTTTACTTCACTGAAGAAGGAGCCTACTTGGCCCCGAAAGCTCTGAAATACAATTTTGAAGTTGGACAAAAGTCTCCAGTATTTCTTTTCTACTTGAAACATATCGTAATGGACGTATCTGCATGCTAATTGAAAAGAACGCACAAAACTCCAGAGTGCACAGGATATGTCATCCACGTTGTCCCACTCTGCAGGAAACACACAGGTGGCCATTGAATACAACGAACGAGAAAGGCAGAACAGATCAAAATTACCACAAAGACCATGTCAGTATCTTAAAGTAAAATCCTTGATGTGAGAACACAGAACTTTGCAGAACCAGAGGCACCAGGAAGCTATGATAATGATGAACACTTCTGATAACAATCATGATTGTTCAAGCAGTGAATTTAGACATTTACAGCACGGAATTTCATCCCGAGTTGCCAAAGTGAAGAAACAGTATTTCCAGAAAAGAAGTTCCTATTCCAGAAAGGCATTTCTCACTGGCTGCTTAAATCCGAGGTAAATTGAAGCGCGGTATTCAGGTGACTAAGAAAATGCCAGAACCCAAGCGAGCTAGAGAGCACTTAGCGAGCTAGAGAGCACTTAGCGAGCTAGAGAGCACAGCGAGCTAGAAAGCAGTTAGCGAGCTAGAGCGCACTTAGCAAGCTAGAGAGCACTTAGCGAGCTAGAGAGCAGTTAGCGAGCTAGAGAGCACTTAGCAAGCTAGAGAGCACTTAGCGAGCTAGAGAGCACTTAGCGAGCTAGAGAGCACTTAGCGAGCTAGAAGGGCACTTAGCGAGCTAGAGAGCACTTAGCGAGATAGAGAGCACTTAGCGAGCTAGAGAGTACTTAGCGAGCTAGAGAGAGAGAGAGCACTTAGCGAGCTAGACAGCACTTAGCGAGCTGGAGAGCACTCAGCGAGCTAGAGAGCACAGCGAGCTAGAGAGCACTTAGCGAGCTAGAGAGCATTTAGCGAGCTAGAGAGCACTTAGCGAGCTAGAGAGCATTTAGCGAGCTAGAGAGCACTTAGCGAGCTAGAGAACACTTAGCAAGCTAGAGTAGCGAGCTAGAGAGCACTTAGCGAGCTAGAGAACACTTAGCAAGCTAGAGTAGCGAGCTAGAGAGCACTTAGCGAGCGCAAACCTCCGCCAAGGCAACCACAGTGGCGGAGGAATCACAGCTGAACATTGCGCAAGTGAAGCAGACAACACTCAAGCCTGCTAACCTGGTCTCTTGCACAGCAGTCATGATCCCGTGTGAGGCTAGGGGGAGGATACTAATGGGCCATGGTGAAGCACGCGCCGTCACTGTGTGGGGCTGCAGCCCAGGGCGAAAACATTTCTGTTTTTGAATGTAATTCCAAAACGATACAGCAGATATCCTTCCAAATTTAACCAATTGTGCCTTGGGTAAAACTC
>JAWQFJ010002190.1:175000-180000 GCA_034096865.1 Theodoxus fluviatilis | reverse complement strand
CCTGAGTGAGTGAGTGAGTGAGTGAGTGAGTGAGTGAGTGAGTGCGTGAGTGAGTGAGTGGGGAGAGAGGGAGGGGGTGAGTGAGTGAGTGAGTGAGTGAGTGAGTGAGTGAGTGAGTGAGTGAGTGAGTGAGTGAGTGAGTGAGTGAGTGAGTGAGTGAGTGAGTGAGTGAGTAGGGAGGGAGGGAGGGGGTGAGTGAGTGAGTGAGTGAGTGAGTGAGTGAGTGAGTGAGTGAGTGAGTGAGTGAGTGAGTGAGTGAGTGAGTGCGTGAGTGAGTGAGTGAGTGAGTGAGTGAGTGAGTGAGTGAGTGAGTGAGTGAGTGAGTGAGTGAGTGAGTGAGTGAGTGAGTGAGTGAGTGAGTGAGTGAGTGAGTGAGTGAGTGAGTGAGCGAGCGAGCGAGCGAGCGAGTGGTGGGTAGTGTGTAAATCAGTCACAGTATCCTGTAGTTGCTCATTGCATTGTGATTGTTAAAGACGTTTGTGATGGCCTGTAGTGCTGCATTGGATTGTGACCGGGTGAAGTGAAGCCCGAAGTCTGGACTCTCTCTCTCTCTCTCTCTCTCTCTCTCTCTCTCTCTCTCTCTCTCTCTCTCTCTCTCTCTCTCGCCACCATGGTCTTGGGTTTGGTCTAGGCCATTACCATCCGGCCTGGGACCAGCCCGCAGCTTATATGCCCATGGGTAACAATAAAGTTGTGGAAAGCAGCAGCGATTTTGTCTCATATCTGGGCCCTTGAACATCAAGCCTTGCCTCCACCCCCATCACAGGATGTATTTCATCTTCGTCAAATATTCATTTCGTGCTTCTTTTTTTGGGTTCTTCCAATCATCGTCGGCGTCATCATTGTGGTAGCACCATCATAATCAGTATCGTCCTCGTCATACTCAAATATCGTCCCCGTCATACTCAAATATCGTCCTCGTCATACTCAGATATCGATGACATGAAATCTGTATTTTGAGAAATGTTGAAACTGCATGCGAATTTTGCCTCGATATGCACACTGGTATTGCATTCTGTTTATCTTCTTCTTCTTCTTCTTCTTCTTCTCCTCCTCCTCCTCCTCCTCCTCCTCCTCCTCCTCCTCCTCCTCCTCCTCCTCCTCCTCCTCCTCCTCCTCCTCCTCCTCCTCCTCCTTCTTCTTCTTCTTTCTTCTTCTTCTTCTTCTTCTTCTTCTTCTTTCTTCTTCTTCTTCTTCTTCTTCTTTCTTCTTCTTCTTCCTTCTTCTTCTTCTTCTTCTTCTTCTTCTTCTTCTTCTTCTTCTTCTTCTTCTTCTTCTTCTTCTTCTTCTTCTTCTTCTTCTTCTTCTTCTTCTTCTTCTTCTTCTTCTTTTCTTCTTCTTCTTCTTCTTCTTCTTCTTCTTCTTCTTCTTCTTCTTCTTCTTCTTCTTCTTCTTCTTCTTCTTCTTCTTCTTTAGTATCATCATCATCATTAGTATCATCATCATCATCATCATCAACAACAACAACAACAACAACGACGACGACGACGACGACAATAACTACAACAATAACAACAGCAGAAGCAGCCTGAGCCGCTGCCGCCACTATCTCTCTATTGCATTAGCTTTGCTACCAGGTTTATATTGGCGTTACGACACAACCTTGTATGATCAGGGAGGCGTTCTTTTATCAGGACCATGGTGTCCAGCTCACTTTACACGGTTGCCCGGAACTAATTAATCACAACTGTCATGAACTCGGAAGTATTGCTCTATAAAATACTCGGCGAAAACAAGTAGAGTGTGCTGTTCGTGTGTACTCGACGCATATTATGCCTTGGCAAGGGACTTCTTTTGTTATAACTCTACCGGACTATGTTTGTATCAAGTGCTCTGTATGTACGTGTGCGGTGTGTGAAACATGCGCATGCTTGGCATAGGCCTACCTAAGGAGGCCTCCCCGGGCAGCGGACCCCACGCAAGAGCTCTGGGTGGCGCGTGCTACAAGTCTGCTCCATGAGTAAACATGCAGGAGGGGTCTGCTCCATGAGTAAACATGCAGGACAGGTCTGCTCCATGAGTAAACATGCAGGAGGGGTCTGCTCCATGAGTAAACATGCAGGACAGGTCTGCTCCATGAGTAAACATGCAGGACAGGTCTGCTCCATGAGTAAACATGCAGGACAGGTCTGCTCCATGAGTAAACATGCAGGACAGGTCTGCTCCATGAGTAAACATGCAGGACAGGTCTGCTCCATGAGTAAACATGCAGGAGGGGTCTGCTCCATAAGTAAACATGCAGGAGGGGTCTGCTCCATGAGTAAACATGCAGGATAGGTCTGCTCCATGAGTAAACATGCAGGAGGGGTCTGCTCCATGAGTAAACATGCAGGACAGGTCTGCTCCATGAGTAAACATGCAGGACAGGCCTGTTCCATGAGTAAACATGCAGGACAGGTCTGCTCCATGAGTAAACATGCAGGACAGGTCTGCTCCATGAGTAAACATGCAGGAGGGGAATCGATGATGCTCTCTCACGGTGACATGTCTTTTGATTTGCGGTAGAGGCAAGATCATTCTTTATCTGTGTGTATCCGACTTTCCTGTAAGGCGTAGGTGGTGGAAGCATTCATCGAAAGCTCTCCACGGGCAGTCGCTAACGGTCTTGTGTTTTGTCGTTCAACAGTGGGTCGTAAATTCTGCTAAGAAGGAAAATATCTTTCGCTGAGATATGTTTTGTAGGGGAGTGGGAGGTGGGTTGTAATTTTCCCCCCTAAAGTATTCATAGTTGTGCGGTGGTGAAGACATTGGAAAGACTTTATTGCCAGACGCTTGCATTCAGCGTGGCTGATACTACAGTCAATAGTTAATCTATGTGTTCAGAATGAGACGCTTGTTCTCTCTGTTTCTGTCTTTCACATTGACTGATCACGCCACAGTCTCAGAGGGGTACTCTGTGGGTTGGAGGTGAGTCAATGTACAAAGCCCTTGCGATATATATTTGGGCTTGGTGTTCATGAAGAAGACACATCCTTGCCAGGGAGCTGAGCTGTGTTGTCTACAAGGAGACTTAGCTTATATAAGTGTTCTTTCTTCCTCTCTGAGTTTCTTATCGCGGATCCAAGGTACTTGATATAGTAATAAGATATGACTGATAGAGCGATTCGACCCTTGAGAGTTCCCTATTGTCCAACACACGCTAAACGCGTGCTGTATGATTATGTTTGTGTCGATCAGTGCTACATATAATGCGGTATATACAATTGCTAAATAAGTGTAAAAACTGCTACAAGGGCTTCAAGTTGTATTGTCTGCTGAAGTTCGTGGAAAGATCTACTTTCAATTGTGTTGATGTTGTGGAAACCTTACTTTCTTGAACATCGTGGAGGAAGTGTGCATGCTTGTAAGATAAAAGTTTCTTATGTCCACCTTTTTGTTGTTACACGTCTGAAACCTGTTTAAGGATGCAGTGTCCGAAATGTGTATGTAGTGTTTATTACATAGGAGCACAGATAAAGAAATAACTGTACCTGGCACACAAGCGGCAGAAGCGACTTCAGGACATTGCTTCTGTAAACAAGATTGATATCAATAGAAGCTGCATTAGGAACGAACTGTAACTCCGCAAACAACAATGTTTTGTTGTCGAGGCATAAGCAGCAATTCAGGCTTCGATGCTAGGAAAAAAAACACAACTAGTGATGACAGTTGCAAGCATTAGGGCGAAAGGCTGGGAACCGATACCACCCCTATGTCTCCATGACTCACTCCAACTCAGGAGAGCCGCTGCCGATGTTAGATCTGTGGAAGGCATTGGGAAGGCAGTCTTCCATCTGTCCTCTCCACACCTGCGCGTAGCCGTGGCCTCGCCTTAGTGTTTCCTCCCTGTGCCTTCCATCTGGCCCCTTAGTGTTTCCTCCCTGTGCCTTCCATCTGGCCCCTTAGTGTTTCCTCCCTGTGCCTTCCATCTGGCCCCTTAGTGTTTCCTCCCTGTGCCTTCCATCTGGCCCCTTAGTTTTTCCTCCCTGTGCCTTCCATCTGGCCCCTGCGTGTGCGTGAAGTATGCCATCGTCTGGCGTTCGCTGTTAGGTCTCTTCCTTTTTTCCACCATCGTTCAAGGACGCGTGTTCTTGCGCCGAGGCGTGTGGGGGGTGGGGATGGGGTGAGCGGTAGGGGTGGGGGTAGGGCTGGAGGTAGGGGTGGGGTGGGGGTGGGTGGGTTGGAATGGGTGAGTGGATGGCAGCTTCCGAAGTGAATAGATGTAGGTAGCTGGACGCAAGCAAGTGATCATGTCCCTTTCTGTTGTGTTATGCTTTGATCCTTTCGTCTTTCACCTCCCACCCTCTTCCGTTTATCTCTCAGTATTCCAACTCATACTCCAGCCTCCTCGTCAATTACAGTTAGCTATGCGATTTCTGTCTGCTTCTGCTTTTTGATTCATATCATATATGGATGGGTTTTATAAAATCACTCGAATTGTCAGCTTAGGATAAAGGATAGTCAGTACCCTTTCATTTCTCGTGTGACACGTGGAAACTTTAATGTTGAGAGCGCTGTATTTATTTTAATCACACACAAAAAACCTCTCGAGGAATTCATTCTGTTTGAAAGGGATGATAGTCGGAGGGGTGAATAAGAAGGATTGGCAGAAAATGCAGGAATACAGAACGGGAGTAGGAAGAAGCATGAGATGACAGAGGAGAGCGTACTCATCAGAAAAGAATGCTGCCTCAATCGCAACTAGATAGGAGACATGTACACAAGTCTTGATATACTGCACGGGGTTTATCAGGAGTGACCCAAGCTTGCAGTAACTTGCCGTGGAAATCTGCCTCTCCCGGAATAACAGTGCAGCGTCTGCCGCAGTTATCTCTCCGCACAGCTCCACAGAGTTCGTGTGCTGCTGCAGTGAATAGGCTCGGAAGTTCTCCAACGAACTATATGAATTATAAATGCGTCATTGTTCCGTCATGGAGGCATATCAGATCTCTTAGGACAGCGATTAAGGGGCAGGTCTTTATGGCGCGCAAACGCGTTGTTGAGGATACAAAGTATGCAAA
>JAWQFJ010002190.1:160000-170000 GCA_034096865.1 Theodoxus fluviatilis | reverse complement strand
AGAAAATGGAAGATTCGTGTTTGTAATATATGACATTACTTGCATAACAGTTTTGTGCCGTCAGGGGTGCACACAAAGGCACACAATGATGAGACTTAAAGCCTGCCACACCTCATTACATTCTTACCAAATATTCACCCTTGCATTCCGATCTCGAAGCCGGTTAAGGTGAACGACTTGTGTCGTTGGTTAGTGTGGGAACCACCTTAAACTTACTAGCAATGCATCACAATGTGTCACCTCTGTGGTATATCAGTATCTGGCGAATGATTAATCCTCAATCAGACCTGATTTATTATTGCCGGCTGTTCACTCACAAACTTGGGAAGGGGAAGGAACGGATGCTTGAGGGGAAGGGTGTGGGTGGAGGGGGTGGGGAGTGGAGTTTGCATTCAGCGTTAGTGTTGACATGCGATGGGTGATAGGAGTGGATACTTTTGCATGGAGGGAATAAGAACATTCTTGCATACTTGAAATGGTTGACTGGGAGAAGGATTTGAAACTTCGGCAAGCATACTCACAAAAGGAAGTGTGTCCTTTTTTTAATGCTTGCACTCCTATCTGGTAATAGCCATGCAGTCATTCGACCGAGGGGGCAGGAAGGGTGTCGAGTGGTGGTCTTTTGACAGGAAGCCAGTGGAGAAACCCTACCCACGTATGAAGTGCCCCAGCGTGTGTATGATGGCTGTGAAACTCGAGTAGGAGAATGCTGAGAACAAGACATCACCAACGAAAGTGCATTGCATGAACATCCTCACCGTGTTGTAAAACTTTGGTCCTGTTAAGGTTCATTTGGAATTTTACATCTACCGTTATGCGTCTAAACGTCTACCAAAGAAAGGAACGGAACGAATGATTAAGGTATGGTAGAACGTTCTTCTTCTTCTTCTTCTTCTTCTTCTTCTTCTTCTTCTTCTTCTTCTTTCTTCAGTCTGCCGCCTTCAACAATGTTGGAAAATTGTATGAATATGCGTTAGGGACAGTGCTCACCACCAAATTAAAAATCCACCCACAAACACTTTTAAATATTAAGAAATCAAGTGAGCATGGTTTGCAATGTATTTAGATAGGAGAGCATTATGCTGTATGCGGTGGAGAGTTTTATTGACTTGAAGTTTGAGTTGTAAGGACAATAAATATTGACAGATCAAAGCTCGACAGCTGCAACCATAAACTTTCATGTCGCCGTAAGTAAACAGAACAGACTCGGTACATGTGTAAAGTAGCCACACTTTTTGGTAAGTCCCAGGAAAGCCACAGAGCTGACTTCCTTCATTTATGTAAGTCTACAGGTCCTATCATAGGACCTATGGGAAGTGCCTGCAGAGGAGTGTGTATCAGCCCGTCAGTCCTGATATAGCCTATATGACTCCCCGCTTTCTGGTGGGGTAGCTGAGGCGTAGAGCGTGAACCTATTAGAGCCCTCAAATCCGGGTGTCCTCACACCCAGAATGTGGCCAACCTTGACTGCCTTCCTACCCTGAATGGCTGGATACCATGATTCCTAGTCTTCTCTGACCACTCGTCGTCTTACACACCAAGAGTTCGGAGTGGAGTAAGGTCAGATCCAATCTGTGTATACGGTGTCTTTGTGGGACGGGAGTGTTTGGTGTGTTTGTTTTGTAGTGGAAAGGTTTAGTGCAGACAGTTTTGTTCTACGTGGAGGTCATGCAGTGTGGATGCCTGTCAAAGTCGTAGATCATTCACTGTGCACTTACATCGTTTCTGTTGTTTGTCATAGGAAGAGATGTAAGAAATGGTAATATTTATATTCAGTTGGTTTGGTTAAGTCACTAAGTGTATGCATGAAAATGCATCTCTTTCCTTCGTCCTCAAAAGCATGTTGTATGTCTGTTGTCAAAACTTTTCCTCTGTCTGACCTGAAGCACATTTGATGGCCTTGAGAGCATTATGTGTCTATGGCACTAGACATGTTAAGAATACTTGTCAGTGCCTTGAATACATTTATGTGCCAACCTTACTGTTTTGTTGTCTCATAAATACTGGCTCTTCCTGATGTCTTTCATGTGGAAGGCATGTGCTTTCCACTAACATTTGGCAGTAAGCACAATAATGCCACTTTGGGTTTGATGCTAGCAGTCATGATTTAAGTATAGTATTTTACTGACTCATTGTGTCTCAGAGCTGATGGTAGAGTCTGACATACTGACATGTAAGCATGAAGTTGAGCAGTGCATACCTCAGGGTGCTTCAAAGTACTTTTGGTGAAGGACTTCCATGATCATTAATAGCTGTGTGTGTTTGCTGACACTGATGTCATTACAGATTATCCACATGTAGTGTCTCCACTTTGGATTTGCTTTCATATCTTCATGTATGTATGTATGTTTGAAATTATGATCACAAATAGGTCAGCAGTATTTAAAAAAAATATAATTCTGCAAAAGTGCATGTGTGTGTGTGTGTGTGTGTGTGTGTGTGTGTGTGTGTGTGTGTGTGTGTTGTGTGTGTGTGTATGTGTGTGTGTGTGTGTGTGTGTGTGTGTGCGCACACACACAGGGAAATATTAATTCAGATAAATGTTGACACAAAGTTTCTAACAAAATGAATTATACACCACTCATTTCAGTCAAGGGGTTACACATTTGTGCTTTAACTCTTTAAAAAAACAACAGTTGTGGTTCGATTGCTGGCAAAAACAAAACGTATCTGGAAAATGTGTTGAGACAACTATAGACTGTATTAGAGTGCTTATTATGGGTTGGTCTCTGCCAATGATAATCAATGGGGAATATCAGCATCGAAGGAGACATTAGGATTCCTGGCATGTTGTGGACATGCTCAGCTCCGTTTTGGAGAGTTACACATTAGTGCATGCCCAGTAGCTGCCTGAAATTCCTGTGGGTAGCCACCGCTGAGAGCACGTGTCTGCGATAAGAAACTAAGTACCATAAGTGAATGGCCCTAATTTATGGCGGATGGATTTGTCTCCCCTTATTTGCCAGCTTCATGTTCAACACAGCCTCAGCCGGCAGCCAAGGAAATTCGTTTTGTGAACACGTAGTGGCACTGTCAGACAGTAGTGGCACTGTCAGACAGTGGTGGCACTGTCAGACAGTGGTGGCACTGTCAGACAGTAGTGGCACTGTCAGACAGTAGTGGCACTGTCACACAGTAGTGGCACTGTCAGACAGTAGTGGCACTGTCAGACAGTAGTGGCACTGTCAGACAGTAGTGGCACTGTCAGACAGTAGTGGCACTGTCAGACAGTAGTGGCACTGTCAGACAGTAGTGGCACTGTCACACAGTAGTGGCACTGTCAGACAGTAGTGGCACTGTCAGACAGTAGTGGCACTGTCAGACAGTAGTGGCACTGTCAGACAGTAGTGGCACTGTCAGACAGTAGTGGCACTGTCAGACAGTAGTGGCACTGTCAGACAGTAGTGGCACTGTCAGACATCATCCACATGGAATGAAACTTGCATGATGGTTGATTACTTGGAGATTTGATTAACAACAGGATTGTATTTGCAGGTAAATTGGTTAACAGTATGTGTATTAGCAGGAGAATCAACATGTATGCTGAACAATCAATTACAAGAAAACAACCTTCATGAAGCATACCAAACTGAACAATTATGGGATAGAACAATCACTAGGCTACACATTTGTTTTGTGTGACCTTCCTAGAAAAGCAGTTGGGATGAGAAAAGAAGGGTCATTATTCTCTTGTGTCATTTCTGATGAAGCACACACTGCCCACACACAAGGTCTACCAGCATGGCCTTGTTGCCACATGGTCAGTGTCTGGCTCTGGTGTCTATAATTGGCAGCTGACAATGACAGTGGATGGCCTTCACCCTGGATGGGGTCTGGCAATATGCATGGTATTCAAAGGTGGCACTGTTGGGGGTGATTGGGAAATAAATAATTGATATAGGGGCTTCATGTTTTGCTAAATTGTTTTCTTGGTTGTATTTTCTGACTCATCACTGATGCAGTGAATGCTAAGATACAACTGCTGCAGGACTATGGTCCATACAATAGCGTTTTTTACTTTCATATTTGAACAAATACAATTTTGCATCTAATCATTGCCCGTCTTCATATCTATTCAGGACCCTGTCTCTACAGAGAGCATTTTAATGACTGCTTAGATCTGCCCCAGACGATATTATCATATGTATGAAGGCATCATGAGTAAACAAGCAAGCAAGCAGGCAAACAAACAAACAAACAAACAAATTAACACCAGGAAAGATTAAACAGAAGAAAGAACTGATTGAATGGTTGAAAGGAAAAATAATATATGTATGACAAATAAATGAATTAACAAATGAATAAACAGTTGGAGGGATGAAGGGACAAGATTGGAGTGATGATTGGATAGTTTGCTTGGTCAGGAGACACTTCAGTACTTCAACTGATGACCCCTGTACTCACTCCCTGTCATTTCTGTGTGTTGCAGGTACCCTTTTTAGTCTGCACTGACCTCCACCACCATGTCGTCGTTTGACGCCCTTCTGGACTTTGGTGACAACGGCACCGCTGGGGAGTCTGGGACCACGCGGGAGTCTGTCACCACAGAGAGCAACGGCAACACAGTGGCTCAGAGTGGGGACGACTTCGACCCCTTTGGACCAAGTGTTACCATGGAAACCAAGGGCAGCAGTGGCGGAGACCTCCTGGTGGATTTTAACACTGATGCTGAGGTGAGGTCCTCCGCATCATTGTACATGTTTGTACCTTGTACATGTTTGTACCTTGTACATGTTTGTACCTTGTACATGTTTGTACCTTGTACATGTTTGTACCTTGTACATGTTTGTACCTTGTACATGTTTGTACCTTGTACATGTTTGTACCTTGTACATGTTTGTACCTTGTACATGTTTGTACCTTGTACATGTTTGTACCTTGTACATGTTTGTACCTTGTACATGTTTGTACCTTGTACAGGACTGGTCCGTGTGTCCTGTTTTAGAATGACGTTCTATGTTGATGTGTTGACAGAGTGGATTAGAGATTGATCATTGATGTATGTGCGGCTGTTGTTGTTGGTAGTGGTAGTGTGTGTTGGTGTGTGTGTGTGTGTGTGTGTGTGAGAGAGAGAGAGAGAGAGAGAGAGAGAGAGAGAGAGAGAGAGAGAGAGAGAGAGAGAGAGAGAGAGAGAGAGAGAGAGAACAGGCAAGCGATTTTTCCATTAATTAACGGAAATCCGTTAATTCTGAAGCTCCAGGGGCCATTCTCGTGATTTGCGTAGATCCGTTGAGAAAATTTGAGGAGGGGGGGTGTGTGTGTTCTGTTTTCTGTGTATCACTCGCGTCGAGCAGACGAACTATATTCCCAAACACGGTCATCCTCAAAGTGTCTCTCATTTTCAAACCATTTGAGACCTACATTTCCGGTAAATGCCCAGAATAGCGCGCTATATTTCACTGTTTTCACCTGTACGCACTATTCATTGTCATCAATCTTTTTTCATTTTAAAACAGTTTGAGAACTACATTTCCGATACATGAGAGAATATCGCGCCATCTTGATCTTTCTCGACGCCTGCTTCAACCGATAAAAATGCTTCGGAAGCTGAAACCGAGTGAGATAGCGACAGCAAGAGAAATAGACAAAGGAGGAAATGTATAAAACTGTTGGAGTTTCAAATGGATGGAAGAAAAAGTTACCCTTTCTGGTGATATTGAGGTGTAAGTTGGCGACACGATCGCCAAGGAACTCAGCTGGGAAAGCAGTTTGCAGTTTGTGCAACGATGAAGTGATTAACTACGCCAACAACAGTAAAAAAAGCTTTGTACAACACCTGACATCCAAAAGTCACATTGTGAAGGTGGCTCAGTCTTGTGTGTGTTTGATCTTTACATTTATAAATCACATGAATTTATACACCACATGCAAATGATAATAAGATGAGCTTATCACAATACAAAACATAACAGTGTGATAAATAAAATACACATACTACCTGTCTATTTATTTATGTATTCATTTAGTAATTTTTTTAGTAAAGGTACATTTTATGGTAAGGAAATTTAAGAGCCTCAAATACAAACCATGAATTTCAACAATTATAATCTGGTGTTTGCTCATCAAAAATGTTGTTCTGGACTTGCCACAGCTGTCAGGAGAGTGACTTTTTAAAAGTAAAAACTGTGAAAACTCTTCAGCTTCAGGGGGCTCTGCCCCCAGACCCCCCACTAATTTTTTCAGTTAATTTCATAATTTCAGGATCTCATGCCTGGAGAGAGAGAGAGAGAGAGAGAGAGAGAGAGAGAGAGAGAACGAACTTTATTTTAAAAGGGTAGTGAATTAGGCAGTAGCGCCTTTCTTACATTCAGCCCTTATGAGAGAGAGAGAGAGAGAGAGAGAGAGAGAGAGAGAGAGAGAGATAGAGAGAGAGAGAGAGAGAGAGCACATAAGCTTGGGGCTGCTGGACACAGCTTCCAAAATACAAGAGTCACAGCATTTAGGCTGAAGGAGAATCTCTCTGTATGGAGTGTACTTTGATGGAGTACATGGGCTGTGGTAAAAAAAGGCAGTTTTAGTTGTTCATCACAGATTACAGAATAGATCTTTGCAGAAGGCTGCATAACTGGTCAGCTTTCTTTCCATCCAAAGTAGTAACTGGTAGTGGTATGGCTTAACTGTGCATGCAGTAGAGGAAACTTGGTTTGTAACTGCACATTTTATATTCATGATAATAAGGTTTGAGCCTGAAGTGGTTTTGTCATCTGAGAGCCAGAGCTCTATGAATAGCAGGCTGCTGCACACAGATGCATGTGGCTGCAAGCTGAACCACATGCAAACATGAGGTATCATTTTGCTAGCTGCAAATGATATGTATCCACTGCAGGAAAATATCAAATGTACTGATAGCTGACATATGGCATAGAGCAAGAATTATAGCCACTGCAGCCATACCCTTTATCAAACTTTTCTGTAGCTGCTTATTAGTCAAAGTAATACCTGTGAGCTGTTTCTGATTTGGTGGCCAAACTATATTATAATGGCAGCTTTGTGGTCTGCCAACCACTACTGATGTGTGTGTGTGTGTGTGTGTGTGTGTGTGTGTGTGTGTGTGTGTGTGTGTTGTGTGCACATGTGTGTGTGCATGCATGTGTGCATGTGTTGTGTGTGTGAAATACATGCAGGAGGAGTTTCAAGATTCAAATTTGGCAGTTGCAGGCATTTGGAGGGTATTTCTGTCAGCCTTGCAGGGTGGGATCTTCATATACCATTCTAGACTACCCTCTACATATGGGATGTGATGTTTGCATGGACACAAGTGTTTCTTGAGAATGGAAATTGTAAGGTATTCCCAAATTCAGTAACCAGAGTATTTTTTTATAATAGGAAACTAACCAAGAAATGAAGTTTGCTTTCTATTTAGTTATGTTTGTTCAGAAGGAAAAATGCAGTAGCGGGATTTAATTATGATGGGATAATTAATAGATCATACTCCAACTTGTCCAAGTATTTATTTTCATCTGCTCTCTAACATATGTAGTGATGTTGATGAAACACTTTAGTCTTTTCTTTTCCCATGCATTCTTCCCCCCACCCCCTCCCTTCCAGTTTCTCATGCTCTTTTCTTGATTACATATTCTGTCCCTTCAAGGCTGTGCCACACTACTTCAGACACTACTTCAGACTTTTATCATCCTGTGTATTGCTTGTACTAATAGTTTTCATCTCTTGTTCTCTATTCCCTGCCATCTAAATGCAGGTCTACCCAACTCCATCAAAATCTCTTATTTTCTCTCCACCATCCCCTTCCCCTTTCCCCTTAACCCCCCCCCTACATCCCTCCTTTTCCATCCATCCACCCACTCTCCCCTCCTCTTTCCATACTCTCCTCCTCTGGCTAATTCACGCCCATTTGCCTAGAGCTTTTCAGAAGTGTTCTCTCTCATTCCCATTCTCACCTTCTCACCCTTCTGCTCCCTCCCCCCAACCCCCACTCCCTCCCACCCTCCCTTTTAACCCCCCCTCTCCTATGCTGCCGTCTCCCCCAGAGAGAGCAGCATGTCTGTCTGCCCTTGATTCCACAGTTTTGTTTCTTGCCTGCTGGGCATAGCACTTGTGTGACCCGAGGTTAATTGCAAGCACGCAGGTGGGAAAGGAGGAACTTCAAGTGGAGTGGAGGCTCACACTTCTTGTGGAAAACTAAATGGCTTTTCCTTTACTTATGTGACCCTCCACCGCAAACTGAGACTGCCGGCATCTGATCTCATTTTGAGTTCTCTGCCAGATAGAGTGGGAGAGGTTAGGTGTGTCGGTATTGAGATGTTGATAGCTTTTGGAACCTAAACCTGCATGTACAGTATTTGTTTATAGCGTAGCATCTTTTGACCTAAACCTGCATGTACAGTATTTGTTTATAGCGTAGCATCGTGTTTTACTGAGCCTTCCATTGACAGCCGTCCACGCTGGTGGTCAGCCGTTCATGCTGGTGGTCAGCCGTCCATGCTGGTGGTCAGCCAGACCGATATACCATGCTCAAACTGGCCACCATGGTGACAACACCGCCTTGCCTAAACCATTGCCGAAACTTTAAAACCCATTTTCTCTAAGCGTCATATCATTGGGTACCAGTCTTCAGTCGTTCATAACAGTGTTACTGCTTGTTACTGCTTGTTACTGCTTGTTACTGCTTGTTACTGCTTGTTACTGCTTGTTACTGCTTGTTACTGCTTGTTACTGCTTGTTACTGCTTGTTACTGCTTGTTACTGCTTGTTACTGCTTTATCTATACATGTATTCAAACTGTTTACATCTTAGGAAAGAAACATGTCTTCACTTTACCACCCAATGCACTGCTCGGAATGTCCAGAAGATGAAATCTGCTTTATCATGTAGTGGATGGACACATTGTGATATTCGCGTGCATATATATATACATATATTCGTTTGCTGCTTTTTTCATAGCACACCCACGCCCTTACTCCTACTTTCACCTCTGTCTTTTTATGTCAGTCTCTCTCTCTCTCTCTCTCTCTCTCTCTCTCTCTCTCTCTCTCTCTCTCTCTCTCTCTCTCTCTCAAAACCACAACCATTCCCTTCCTCCCTCCCACTCACTCCTTCCCTTCCCCTCTCCAAAATCACGGAGATGTTCCCGTCAAACCTGCCTGCTTGAATTGGACACTGCTCACACTTGTGTTTTTGACTCACATGCGAAGCAAAAGTGAGTCTATGTACTGAGCCGTGTCGTCCGTCCGTCCGGGCGTCCGGGCGGGCGTCCGTCCGTAAAAAACTTAAACGTTGGATTTTTCTCGGAGACTATTAAGTCTATCAACACCAAATGTGGCATGATGGTGTATGATGACAAGGCCTCAAAAAACATACATAGTGACTTGACCTTGCTTCAAGGTCAAGGTCACAGGAGCCATAAATGTGGTCTCAAAAACAGTCATTTTTCACATTTTCCCAATTTTCTCCCACATTATTGAGAATGGCGACCTTAGCTACAAGTGGTATATAGGTCAAAGCAAGCCCTATCTTTTGATACCAGTTTGGTTGACCTTGCTTCAAGGTCAAGGTCACAGGAGCTCTTCAAAGTTGGATTGTATACATATTTTGAAGTGACCTTGACCCTGAACTATGGAAGATAACTGTTTCAAACTTAATAATTATGTGGGGCACATGTTATACTTTCATCATGAGACACATTTGGTCACATATCATCAAGGTCAAGGTCACTTTGACCCTTATGAAATGTGACCAAAATGGGGTAGTGAACCACTAAAAGTGACTATATCTCATGGTAGAAAGTGCCAATAAGCACCATTGTGCTTCCTATGTCTTGAATTAACAGCTTTGTGTTGCATGACCTTGGATGACCTTGACCTTGGGTCAAGGTCACATGTATTTTGGTAGGAAAAATGTGTAAAGCATTTCTTAGTGTATGATGTCATTGGTAGGTTTAGTTGTTTGACCTTGACCTTGAAGGTCACCTGAAGGTCAAGGTCATATAAAGGTCAAGGACAAGCATGTGAGTCGTATGGGCTTTGCCCTTCTTGTTAATTCT
>JAWQFJ010002190.1:112500-155000 GCA_034096865.1 Theodoxus fluviatilis | reverse complement strand
TTGTATGTTTTCGCCCGCTTTTGCTGTTGCAGGTACGTATGGATGTTATCCTTTCTCCTGCTTCAAATAGCCTAATCCGCATTCAGTGCCTCCTCGATCACGCGTTGGTTGGGGGTAAATATGGAAAGATGGGTGTGTGTGTGAATGTGGATGTTTGCCCTGACAGCGCTGCTAACTCGGCAGCTGTGCAGGCTGAGATAGCGGAGTATTTCTTCGTTAAAGTTTGCTTGAGCAAGTACGTGTGAATGTTTAGTATTTATTCACCATGAGATGACGGAAACCTGTTCTTCTACAGCCAGTGCAATCTTTCACTTCGAAAACCTGTGGTGTGAATGATGACATGAGAGGATACGTGTGTGAGTGAGCTTGAACTGAACGTCTGTTTCTGTGCCAGCAAAGGCAAACTTTTCTTCATGCAAATTTGCATGAGCAGGTATGTTTTTGTCTCCTCTTGGGAAACTTCGAGAACTGCTGTTACTATTGACTTTCACCACTTTCGCTACGAAAACGCGTAGGATGGGAGACAAACATTGGGAGATCTATACGAGTGCAAGAATGCAAGGGTCTGTTCTCACCGGGCTGTTCACATTAATCCACTTAAGAAAACGGTCCTTTTTTCACTAAAAGTTGGTTGAGCAAGTACGTGTAAGCATTTTCCCTTCCTTTTAACTTAAATGACTGAAAGCTCTGTCACCCCTTCTAGTGCACTACCACGCCTTGGAAAAGGGTGGGACTGGGGTGTAGAGAGGTTGTTGAAGGGAAATAACTGGGGGGAAATGGATGTGCTGAATGCAAACATTTGTCCTTGTGAATGTCTAGGTTTTCGGATATCTCTGGTGTTGACAGGCTGGAGGAAGGCTAAACCACTCTGAATGGAGGCAGTGTGTTCATGTCATGTCCGCCTCTCCTCTGCTGACGTCGATGGATGTCCGAGAATGCATGCTGGTGTTTGGGCCAGAGCTGCTGGAATATCTCCCCGTGCGCTGGGGGAGTTCTTGGTACATGTAGAGTGTTTTTCAGTGGGGTGACTGCGATAGATTTGATCTCCATCAGGAAGCATCAGTGCTGATAGCGAGGACACGTGATGTGGTCATTGTGTAGATAGTTACGGACCATTTCAATTTCTGCACTAGACATTGTAGCTGTGAGGATTCCTGGAGTGTTCAACCTTCGTTTTGTTTACGAGCCATGCAAATGACTTTGTACACGCTCTGACAAACTGGAAGGTGTTCACTGTTCTGAGGCCCAAACTTCCTCGAGTCCAGGCAATAAGTCTGCCATGCAATTACTGTCACTATGTAGAGTAGCCATGAACTTGGCATTGGCTCTAGTTGACGTATAGTGTAATTCCTGGTATGTTGCCCCCATGTTCAGCCAGATGCCGTTTTTGAGAATGCCTTAATGTTGCATGCTGGGAACTTGAATGCATTTTAATGTCTTTTCAAGGCGAGACGAGTTCATGCTGTTTATGGCTATTTCCCCCATTGCCTACTTTCATGTACGGCCTTAAGTCTTGCAGAAGTATAACGGGAGCCTGTGAGGGTGGTAAAGACATGCAGATGAACCCTTGACCCCAGCGCTAGCTTGTTCGAATTGGAATGTGCTCCAGGAAGAGGAGATGGTTCTGGCACTAATGTGTGTTTTGTTTGTCTCTGTGTGATACGAGTCAGAAAAGAAAAATGAAAAACGCGGCTCAGTTGTTTAGAGGTATGAACACACGGTTTTAAGGAAGGATGGCTCTTACAACCTGTGTTTTTACTTAGTCTGACCTCACGTTTGAAGTGTGGCAGTCTTGCCTTTCGTTGGCTGAACATTTCCTTACGTGCAATGTTGAATTCGTCGCAGATCATTGTAAATGGTGTGTGTACGTGCGTGCGTGTGTGTGTGTGTGTGCGTGCGTGCGTGCGTGCGTGCGTTCGTGTGTTTATGTGTGTGTGTGTGTGTGTTGACTACGTTTCTTGAAAGCAAGCGGGTGTGGGCAAGCATGAGTGCGCTGAATTAGGACTGGTCTACCAGAAGATATTGAAACCTACTAGTACATGCGGAGGCCAGCTCGGGCCAGCAGTGTCACAGCCACTGTGTACGTTTACCTAACATTGCCTTGCCTGGTGGCTGCCCTTGGGCTCGCTACACTCGCCTGTGTTCCCTGTCACTTTCCATTGGAGCCCTCGTCTCTGACATCAACCCCACAGGAGTACGGCTGTCTTACAGCCCTGTGCTTCAGCCAGGAGAAAGATGTCTTTGTTCCCAATTGTGCTGTGCTCACTTGGGCTTTGAATGCGGCTATCCATTTGCAAAGTTCACCGAGTCAAAAGACAGACTGACAAAATTTGTGTGGGTCTGAATGCTTACATAATTCGTGTTGCCTTGGCCAGTCGTACGGATTCTCTCCTTGCCTCCGTTTATGCTCTACTTGTACCGTTTCCCCTTCGGTGTCCTGCTCTCTTTCCCCAGTGGCCGGGTCGTCTTCTTCCACAGTCCTGCTTTGACGCCCTTACCCCCTTAGCTGCACCCCCTTAGCTGCACCCCCTTAGCTGCACCCCCCTTAGCTGCACCCCCTTACCTCCTCAGCCACACCCCCTCATCCCTCCTTCGACCTCTATCCTGGACGACCCATCCAAAACTGCCTCCCCCTTCCCTGTCCTGGTCTTCCCTTGCTCCCCTTCTTTGGCTTCCCACCATCTCAACAAACATAACACCCCCCACCCCACTGTTTTGGCCCAAAGCTCTGAAGAACTAGCCAACCGTGTCTTCCCTAACATGAGGTCGTTCAGGTCCTTGAAAAGTGCTAGGGTGCACGCCTGCTGTAGGTAATGTTTCCCTTGGTCTAGCGTAGAAAAGTTGGCTTATATTCCCTAGTTTGACATCTATTGCTATGGATCGTACTAGGAGAAAGGCCGTAGGATGCATTTCAAAACAGGCCGAGACGGAGAATTGGATTCTATTCTCGCCCGGGGCAGCCAACTCTCTTCCAGGATGTTGACTTTGGCAGCACTGTCTGTGCGAACTGTGGACCTAGAAGGGTTTTTACTGCCCGTGTTTATTTGCCGTCGCCCTATCTCTGTCTTCACGCCTGTCTGTCCTGTGGATGTCTTCCACAGTTGTGCACCAATCAAGCGCTCTATTATCATGGCCTCTCCAAGTCCCGACTGATAGGGCTAATCACCTATTCTTGTCTTATCACTTTCGCCCTATTGTTTTCCACTAAGCTGCTGACAGGGATTGAATTGCATACATGTGCTGCATATGAAAGTTATTATGTTGAACATTTTTGCTGATCTCAGCATTGATACTTTTCCAGAACGTGGTAGTTGATGACGAGACTTGAAGATGACAACAGAATGGTTGTTGTATCAACATCATATATATGCCTCTTGTAGTTATTTCAAGAAATTGTAATTGTATTTTTGTCTATAGCACAATACTCCGATGGTAAATGCATACAGAAGAACAAGAGAGCGAATATTGGTGCAGAAAAATCTACGTGGGCGTGTGGTTGGCTAAGACTAAGTGAACACAACGAAGGAGGAAAGTTTCAATTGCCGGCAACAGGTGACTGGACCAGTAACACCCGCCCTTTCTGTGCTGACAGGTACTTGGCTAGCATTATCGGTAGTGCCGTTGCAGCCCTTTAGTGAAGAAAGGAAGTGCGAATGATAAATGAATAAGCTGATGGGAATGGTGGGCGTCAGGCAAGTGGTGTTCACAGTGGAGCGGGTGGAGTATGGGTTTATGGGAAATGATATTAGAGCCCTTGCTTCAAGAGCGCAGACGCCCGGATGGACGGGTTGATGGATGGTGTGAAGGAAATGAATGCCGGGATGGGCGTGTTGGGGATGAGAGGGGGCTGTTGCTGTATGCGTGTAGTGCGAGACGTTCTATTCAAAATCTAGCGTGAGGGACGCAGGGTTCAGGACTGGGGACCCCAGGGCGGGATTCCACTCCCGCAGGCGGAAGTTCCCTGTGCCAGTATGAGGGCAGTTCGGTCTCAGATGGGGAGATAACTCAGCAGTTGCCCTTCAGCATTACCAAGGGGCGGTGGTCGCCCTCTTCCGTCTCACAGATTTCCTGACACTCCTTCCTGGATGTCTCTTTTACGGTTTAATTCATTCATCCATCATTACTCGTATCTCTCCATCAGTGGGCCTGTCACAGCCAGTTCCTGTAGCCGCGATCCGCTGAGTCAAATGAACACAACCCATCGATCGGTTTGGGGTCGACGACCGGGCCTGCATGCCGAGGGATAATTTGCTCGCGATCGGAATCTTTTTTTTTTGCTCGTTTACTCGCCCGTTCCCTTTGGTAGAGCGAGAAATTATGATCATATATGGGCATGGGATACAGAAATACGTTGGCACTTCACGTCGTTTACACCCGCGCGGTTGCTTGATTTGGATGCCGGAGCAAATTGCCTGGCTGTGAGATGGTTCAGTAGCAAAGGGAGAAAGCAATGAAAATAAATCTGTCGAAGAATTTATCCTGGCCGCCGATGGCCCAAGAATCGCTGGCTCGTTTGGAATCCCCTTAACTAAGTTAGGCCCCCTGGAGCAAGACTTGGAAATATTGGACCTGACGCCTTGCTTCTACAGAGATCCCTGCAGCCGATTGAACATTTGACTCCATGCTAACTGCCTAGTCGTGACTCCCCTGCACGCCACTGGGTTGGCTGGGGTGATGCACTGCTGCCTGGGAGAAAAGAATCAAGGGTGGAGTGCTGCCTCCACTGCCTCCATCATGCCCTGCCGATCTACACAATGTAGACCTTACAATGCAGACCTTGTGCAGTGTGAACTGTCCCTGATGTTCCCCTGTAGATCAGCATGCACAGACAAGGACACAGGATCAGGTTTCGACTTCATCAAGCCACAGACACGTTGTAGGGGTGTCGCTTCTGTCCCTCCCCCCCCCCCCCCCCCCCCCTTCCCCGGCCCCCAGCCCTTTCCCTCCCTCCCTCCCTTCCAGTTCCTGCATTCCCTACCCTCACCTTCACCTACTTTGGATATGTTCTCTCCTAGCGGCGTGTATTGTCCTTCACCCCCTTACCATCGTCCTTTGCCATATTCCGTCACACACCCAATCCTTTCCCCTACCAGCACCCCCATGTATTTAGGGTATTTTTTACATCCAACGCGCGCGCGCACACACACACACACACACACACACACACACACACACACACACACACACACACACACGCACACACACACACAATGCGTGTAGCCATTTTCTGGGCGCTGCCCGCCCCCCCCCCCCCCTCTACCCCATCCGCCACGTTCCTCTTTTATACTTCTTACCCTAAGTCTACAAAATATCAGGTGTTCCATCTACAACCGCTGTGTACCCCATCCTCATTTCTCTCCACGTCCTCGTCAAAGTACTGAGCGTCTCACTCCCTTGTTTATTCTTCGCCCTCTCTCTCATCCCCTCCCCCCCTCCCCTCTCTCATTCCCACCCTAAGATCACCCACCCCCTCTGTCGCCTGTCCCAGTCACCTTTAGCCCCAAGGAAACAGTCACAGCCCCAGGGAAAGTGTTTGAGGGTCGGGTTGTGGAGGAACCTCGGATATGTTTATTGTTACTGCGTCAGCCCAGGGCTAGAGATGAATTCCTGCAAGAGTGGTGTCCCGCTGAAGTAAAGGTGTTTTGGGAATGGTTTCTTTCCCTCAAGAAGATAAACAAGTGAAAATTATGAATGCGAGAAGGCAGATGGTAGTGAATCAAATCAAGGAAAATATGACTGCATATGTATGTGTTATCTCTGATCATTGAACAAGTTATATCAACCTCTGTTGATGAACCATAGCGACATATGCACGTGCACTGTCTCACCACTGAATAAATTGTATCTCCATTTACCCCAGTCATTACCTGTTTCAAATGTCTCACCACGGTGCATGCCTCCAGTTTCAATAGCTTATCTCACTCAAGTATTTTCTCAGTCGGCGATTTTAAATTATTGGAAAAAAGGCGCCAGGAACCAGATGAATCCGAGAATACACCACCTGAAGAACCCCTACCCTGGCATCTCCGCTGGAGATGCTGGTCGTGGTGGCCAGTGAAGGGCTAAGCCACGGCAGTACCAAGAGTTCCTCTCTTCTGCTTCCCTGCGGAATTTTCGAGAGAGCAGCGGAATTCTGGGAGCGGTCGGCGTGCAGACGCCGGAGTCCAAGAGGATCAAGTTGATCAACTCTGGTGCGGCCACCGCTACTTGCTGCTGGGAGCCGAGGTGTGGTTGGGTGCATTGAAAACTGCCTCGTCTGGAAAGGATAAGTTCCCCTGCCCTCTGTGGGTGCTAACCGCTTCCACTGGGAGTGAGGTTTCCATGTCGTGAAGGTTTTTCGTCTCTACGCTCAACGCGTGAGTTTTAGCCACTCAGCGTGGATGTAGGGTGTGGGAAGTCGAGTTGGATTTGTTTACAATGAAATGCTGCACTTTGGTGGTGGTGATGAGACACCGATGGTATAACTTGTGCGTGCGAGTATATATATATATGTGTGTGTGTGTGTGTGTGTGTGTGTGTGTGTGTGTGTGTGTGTGTGTGTGAGAGAGAGAGAGAGAGAGAGAGAGAGAGAGAGAGAGAGAGAGAGAGAGAGAGAGAGAGAGAGAGAGAGAGAGGTGTACATGTTTCTTTCCTCCCCCCCCCCCCCCTCCAGTCGTCCTCCTCCTTCCCCCCCTTGCCGCAGAGGTTCATACTCTTTCATCTCGGATTGTTGACATTGAGATGATGATATCTGGATTAAGATGAAGGCGTCATCCCACTGTTGTCATAGTTTTCCTCTTCCGCCATGGTGATAATAATGGAAGACAGCTTTGTTACGTTTGTAAAACTGCTTGTTAGCTCTAGGAGGAGACAGTCATGCAGAGATAGCTACTTCCCATCGGACCTGCACTTTACGTCACGTGGTCGTCAGTGTTGACAGTTGGAGTTAGATGGCCCATTCAGCAGTGGCTATCGATCTCCTGGCCGCATTCTGGAAATCGATATGTTTGCGTGTGCAAACGTTGATTGGGTTTTTGTTTTTCCTTTTGTGGACTTTAGTTTTCACGCCTTGTTTTAAACCGCTGTACTTTTAGTTGCTTAAGAGCTGGCACAGTATAGGAGAAGAGATAAAACACAAAGCACCTACATTCGCAGTTGGGTTTTTACGTGTCTTCTTGTATGCATGCAAGTGTGTTCGCGCGTGTGTGTATGCGTGTATGCATGCGTGTGTGTTCATGCGCGGTGTATGTGCATACGTGCGTGTGAATGCGTGTAAATGCGTGCTTATGCGTGCATGCGTGCGTGCATGCAAGTGTACGTGGGTGCGTGCGCGTGCATTTGTGTGTGTGTGTGTGTGTGTGTGTGTGTGTGTACGTGCGAATGTGTGCTTGGTACAGTGTGAAAGAAATAGTTCTATCCCACTGGCGTTTCGGTTTGTATAGAAAGCGGTCGGGATACCACTGTACTGGTAATTCAGAAAGCAGATATCGCTTCATGGCCTCCTTCCCTCTGAAGATAAAGTCTTGCTGATCATGTAGGTGTGAACAGATCTACTCAGCATGCAGCCGTCTGGTAGTGTTATCAATGGCTTTTCCATACCAGCCGAGAAAGGAAACAACGAGAGAGAGAGAGAGAGAGAGAGAGAGAGAGAGAGAGAGAGAGACACACACCTCTACACACACACACACACGCACCTACAAACACATACTTGCACACACACGCGCGCGCGCACACACGCACGCACGCACACACACACATCCATACGCAACACTTAATCCAACACACACAAACGCTCCAGAAACACGAGGCCGACTCCACTGTAGTGTGCGTGGATCCAGAAGACGAGAGGGGACCTGGCGGCCATTGCAGACTGCCAGGAGCCAGGGAGGGAAGGGGAGGGGGCGAGGGTGCTAGGACAGCTATCTCAGACATTCTCACCACTGCAGGACAGAGCCTCTTAAGCTGGGTTTGCTGGGGGATTGTCCCCTGTGTGCGGGCAGGGCGGGCCTAATGCGCTGTTGTCACAGAACGTGCTCAGCTGTCGGCTGTCACAACAGCCTGTCTGATCTGTCTCCCGGTCTGGGCAGCTGTCTGGAGGCCGTGCATGTTCCGTGCATGTTCAAGACTGTGCAGTTCAAGGCTACTCTGTAGGTACGTCTGCAGCAGTTCATCATTGACGCCGTGATATCATGGGTAATGTGTGGGCTTCCTTCTAAATTTAATCCTATTCGAGTTGTCTCGAAGTTTTGTACCCTGCCTTCAGGGTTGAACGTGTTGAAGAATGTGTGGTTCAACCTCAAGCCTGTCTGTACACCTACAGCAGTTCATGAATGGAACTTTGACATCATTGGTAACTTGCAAACTTCCTTCAAAGGTCTGTCCCGTTTCCAAGTTGTCTCAGAGACCTCTTTGCTATACATTGTGTATAGGCCATTCTCTTTCCCAGAATGCGATGGTCAAGACTTTTCAAGGTCTGGCCACGGCAGTTGTGAGTGGCACATTGACACCAATGCAGTATTGGTAACTGGCAGGCTTCCATTTTCTGCCACTTCTTTGTCTGTCCTACAGACCTGTGCAGCTGTCTGGAGACTGCTCCTGTTCTACTCCAAGTATTGCCAAGCTACTCTGTGTAGCCAACTGTAGTGGCTGTACTAATGCAGCCTTGGTACCACTGCAGTATTGGTAACTAACAGGCTTCTGTATTCTGCCACTCCTATTCCTGTCTCCCAGACTTGTATACCTTTCTGAGACCACAGGCATTCTAGTCTGAATAGTTCCTGCTTCCTTGTTGTTTAAGCATGATTACAGTGGCACATAATTGAATCCTTAATTAATACACTTAGTAATTGCCGTTGCTCTGTCAGAGCTGTCTGTGAGTGGGTGGCAGCTGCCTGCAGGCTGTAGGTGTGATAGATTGTCTGGATCAAGGCTACTCTATTCTCCATGCATGCTGTAATGCATGAATGGAACCTGAACTGACTAGATGATTAATCGACTCCAATGTAGTGTCAGTCTTACATGAAAGATGTGCTTGTTTATTCATGTTACTCATCATTGTTAAAGGCTACTTATGCTCTGCTTATGCCATCTTGAACAGGAGTGCAACTTTGACAAGTGTCAGGTGTTTTTTCTCTCTCTCTTAGTTTGAAACTGAGAGATACTAGGATTTTAGAGCTGAAAAATATTTATAACAAAAAGAGGAGGGGTGTGGGGTTTGGATGGGTGGGTGGTTAACAGTTGATGACATTAGAAACTCTAAGGTTTGTTTGTTTGATTCTTTGAAATCCCTTTGAGGACGAGTTGCATGGAGACGCTGTCATCATGCTGTGACTGCATGGTGAACTGTGTGTACTGGATGCTGGTTCTCACTGTGAAGAGAGGAGCCCCTTGTGGTGCTGGTGTGTGCCAACAAGCATTTCCTGCAGCGTGTGCCCCATCCCTTCCTTCCTTCCTCCCTTCCTCTTTTCCTCCTGACTTCTCCCTCCTGACTTCTCCCTCCCCCAATCTCCTTTCCTCAACTTTTCTCCTTGTGTGTTCCCCTACCTTTCTCCACTCCCCCTCATCCCTTCATACCTCTCCTTCCCTTTCTCCCCCTACCCCCCCCCCCCTCTCTCTCTCTCTGTGTCTCTATATCTCTCTGAGTGTCTCTATATCTGCCTGTCTGTCTGTCTGTCTGTCTGTCTGTCTGTCTGTCTGTCTGTCTGTCTGTCTGTCTGTCTGTCTGTCTGTCTGTCTCTCTGTCTCTCTCTCTCTCTCTCTCTCTCTCTCTCTCTCTCTCTCTCTCTCTCTCTCTCTCTCTCTCTCGACACATACCCCCCCCCCTCTTTTTGGGGGGAGGGGGTGTCTTCACCTCCCTTCCCCCCTCATTTTCTCTCTTTCTCTCTCTCTCTCTCTCTCTCTCTCTCTCTCTCTCTCTCTCTCTCTCTCTCTCTCTCTCTCTCTCTCTCTCTCTCTCTCTCTCTCTCTCTCCCCCCCCCTCCATCCCCTCTCTCCAGTTCACAGCTTCTTGTCCTCTAGCTGTCCTCTCCACACAGCAATGTCACTACCCATCCTTGGTGGGACGGCCATCTCAAGTGCTTAGGCTATAGCGTGTCAGGATGTTGTGCTGATATTCTGCGCTTTGGTGAGCGTGGGCTTGTGTGCACCACCATGCAGAAAGTGTGTTGTAGAACTTTCTAAAGTTGATGATGTGGACATGCATTGTGTGACTGGAGAAGAATTCATGCTGTAGAAAGGGGAGAATGACAGTGAGTGAAACCCCCCTAGCTGTATGATTCAAGTGACAGATGTATGCTTGACAGGCGTTGTGGTGGGTTGTCTTCTCAAGAATGAACTGGTGATGTCTGACAGTGATGGAATGGATGATAATGGGGAATTCTGAACACAACATCAGTGGGGTTCATAGCAAGATGAGAAATAGTTCTGCACTTGTCAGTTGTCAAACAGCCATAAAGTGCAATGGCTTGAAAAGTGTGGCATATATTGTCTGCATTGTGGCGTATTTCAATTCTCTTGGTGAGCAAGATGAATATTTGTGTGATTGTACAAGTTTATAGGTTCTGTGTCTATTACTTAGACCCAGTTTATTTCATTGTTTGTCTAGATCTATATTAACTCTTTTAGTTTCTCTTCTGTGATCTGATTCATTGTTGTAGCTGACAAACCTAATATAATGCTGAAAGACTATGCAAGCAAATGTTGCTACTAGAATTTTGTAGCATTTTCTTTTTCCCCATACCGAGAGTGCAATGCATGAATGATGAACTGTACAATAGTGTGCTACAAATGATTAGAGTATGAATGCCCCTTCCTTGATATCCATTACATATCAGAAGAGCTGCTATTGTGGTCACTCAACCATTTCAGATCAAGCCACTTAATTCTCTCAGTTATGTAATACAACCTGACAGATTATGTAAACCCATGTTTCTACCAACAACCTCACTCACATGCGACTTGGGGGTTAGAATTAACCCACCACATCTCCCTGTGGCAGGGTAAGAATAGACCCACCACATCTCCCTGTGGGAGGGTGAGAATAGACCCACCACATCTCCCTGTGGGAGGGTGAGAATAGACCCACCACATCTCCCTGTGGGAGGGTGAGAATAGACCCACCACATCTCCCTGTGGGAGGGGGAGAATAGGCCCACCACATCTCCCTGTGGGAGGGCGAGAATAGGCCCACCACATCTCCCTGTGGGAGGGTGAGAATAGACCCACCACATCTCCCTGTGGGAGGGTGAGAATAGACCCACCACATCTCCCTGTGGGAGGGTGAGAATAGACCCACCACATCTCCCTGTGGGAGGGTGAGAATAGACCCACCACATCTCCCTGTGGGAGGGTGAGAATAGACCCACCACATCTCCCTGTGGGAGGGTGAGAATAGACCCACCACATCTCCCTGTGGGAGGGTAAGAATAGACCCACCACATCTCCCTGTGGGAGGGCGAGAATAGACCCACCACATCTCCCTGTGGGAGGGTGAGAGTAGACCCACCACATCTCCCTGTGGGAGGGTGAGAGTAGACCCACCACATCTCCCTGTGGGAGGGTGAGAATAGACCCACCACATCTCCCTGTGGGAGGGTGAGAGTAGACCCACCACATCTCCCTGTGGGAGGGTAAGAATAGACCCACCACATCTCCCTGTGGGAGGGTGAGAATAGACCCACCACATCTCCCTGTGGGAGGGTGAGAATAGACCCACCACATCTCCCTGTGGGAGGGTGAGAGTAGACCCACCACATCTCCCTGTGGCAGGGTAAGAATAGACCCACCACATCTCCCTGTGGGAGGGGGAGAATAGACCCACCACATCTCCCTGTGGGAGGGCGAGAATAGACCCACCACATCTCCCTGTGGGAGGGTGAGAATAGACCCACCACATCTCCCTGTGGGAGGGTGAGAGTAGACCCACCACATCTCCCTGTGGGAGGGTGAGAATAGACCCACCACATCTCCCTGTGGGAGGGTGAGAATAGACCCACCACATCTCCCTGTGGGAGGGCGAGAATAGACCCACCACATCTCCCTGTGGGAGGGCGAGAATAGACCCACCACATCTCCCTGTGGGAGGGCGAGAGTAGACCCACCACATCTCCCTGTGGGAGGGTGATAATACACCCACCACATCTCCCTGCATGATTCACAAAAGGCAAATGACTTCCAAATAGTGACTGGATTTGTTCCTTCTCTCACCAATTCTGTGTTTGTGATTAGATAATCTACAAAGGCTGATGAGCCATAAAACTCCATCTATCCGTCCAGCATATTTTGTGGCATGACTTGGTATGGTCACAATACATCATGCTGAGCCCTCAAGCAAAATTTCTCTGACACTGATAACAATGAATAGTTTTGCATATATTTTAAAGAACTAGTTTAGTTATGTGCAATATATTTAAAATAAGGACTTTTTTTTCAAGGCAAGCTGCACACTTGCTTGAATTGATTTTATTGACTGTGTCGCCTCTTGCATACATTAGTCAGGCAGGTGTGTCGGATTCATCATTCTGACATCAGAACATCTTTTTCTTTCAGGTGTCAAACAGCCAGCAACAGAATGGACTGATAGACAGCTCTGATCCATTTGGAATCAACGCCGAGGTGACAACTTCCTCATCTGAAAAGCCAGCTTCCAACAGTGACTTGCTGTTCAACATGTCGACCGGGACCAACCCTCTCTATGAGCTCTCCACCCAGGAGGAGGAGGATGTTCACGTGACCACCACCATCACCACCAGCTCCTCTGCCTCTGCCAACCCTCTCTATGACTACATGGAGAACGGCGGTGAACAGGAACAGGAGGAGTCTCTCCTGGAGGTGTCGGAGCCTGCAGTGACCAGCAGGAATGGAATACCCTCTGAGGCGGCTGAGGAGCCTGAGGATGTTGAGGAGATCCCAGTTCAGGAGCCAGAGATGGAGCTGATCATCCGTGAGGATGAGCCTGTCGTGGAGCAGGAGCCTGAACTAGAGCCAGAGCCAGCACAAGCTGAGCCAGAGGAGCAAGCTGAGCCAGAGGAGCAGCCTGAGCCTGAGAGAGAAGAGGAGGAGGAGCCAGAACCGGCACCAGAGCCAGAACAACTCCGCATTGTGGAGAGTGGCGATGAGGAGCCAGTGCAGCACAAGGAGATTGAGGTGGACGAGCCAGAGATGGTGGAGAGCGCTGGTCTGAAGGAGGAGGCCATGATGCGGGACTTTGAGGAGCAGGACATGATGCGCAGCCCTTCCTGCAGCAGCGATGAAGCCCTGGCCACCAAGGTAGGCCTGACTGCAGTCTTTGCTTGGCACACTGACCCCACCTGCACTTGCAGTCCCTCCCTGCACTTGCAGTCCCTCCATTCCCCTTGCCCCAGTGGCCTGGTCCCTTGTCCACTGTGGAGTGTGTCAGTAGGACTGGTCAGATTTGCTGTAATGGGACTGCTTCTGCAAGATGGTTACCATCAGGCTTTGTGTAGGCGATGTAGGCTTAGTTGAGAGTTTTGGAAGGGGATATTAGAAGATAATAGTTTGGAGAAAGAAGGGTAAACATTAATTTTGCCAGCAACTTTAACTGGAGACAACCATTTAACTCAAATACATTAGATCATAGTAGCAGGTGGAATACAAACGAAAAACAATATGCGGAAACATTTATGAAGCAGTAAATGTTTGTTTGGTATTAATTTCTATAAATATTATTAGCAAGTGGAGAAGTAGCTTGGATATAGACAGTGATAGATAAACTGGAGTGATTCAAACTGCTGCACATGCATATGATTTGACTAAACACCAGCACATAGAAGACTGTGTCTGGCAGTAAAGATTTCCTTGATATTGCTAGGTGATATCCAACCATACCTGGTTATCATGATGATGATTAAATATAGTTGTGATATGAGCAGGCACTTAAACTGTAAGTCTGAAACTGACACTGCTCCAGGAAACATGGGAAGAAAACCCTTTTCTGCATTGTATATGGGTAGATTATCTTTCCCTGACCTGAAATTTGCCCAGAGGCTGAATTATAGGCTAAACGCCAAGTTATGTTAATAGCAGTTTTCAAGCAGAGAATGGGAGGTTATGTTGGACCAATGCCAGCTTTGCTGAGCATGGTTTCATGTTTGGTCCTTAGTGACTATGTAAAACCCAGCTTTGTGAAGGTGCATCGCTTGGATGGGCACCTTTCACGGACCCATTCTCTCCCCTCTAAACAGCTGCAGTGACAGGGAATAGGGAAGTTAAGTCCTGTGATTCATGCTCCCTGTGTTGCCCTGAGAAAAGGGAGACAACCTAATCTGAATTTCACCCATGCCCTCTCCCATCTTGCCACAAGGGCTGCAACAAAAAATCTTCATTAACTATTCACTCATGTCCATAAAGAACTTTATGAGGGCAGGGGGGCGGGGGGAATTTATATTGCATCATTTTAGAGTTTTGTTTTCACTAACCTTGCACAGTAAAAAGTTGAGTGTTAAGCAGAATATATACTAAGTTTTTTATCATCAGTTAAAAAGCAAATAAAAATATATAATTTAAGTCCTTCACTGAGAAAAAAAGTATCTAGGGATGCTAATTGGTTGTTTGGGAAGAAATATGTGGCTTCCAAGTGAGCGAGGGTGGATGGTTGGGTGGGACAAAGTTCAAGAGCATGGCTGGAGTTTTTTCCCTCCCTGCAGTGAGAGCTGCTGTTTGTCTATGACTCCTCTAAGTGCATTTTGATCCAAGCTTTCCTTTGAGGCCTGTGGGTTTATTTGCATGACAGATTTTTGGCTTGGGGATGTTTGGAACAGGAGCATACTTTTGGTCAGTGGGAATACCTTTTGAAAGCTTGTCAGTTTCTGCATGTTGTTTCATATTTCTACAACACTAACCCCTTGTATTGCAGCTTAGATTATGTATAGTGACTTTTTCCAGATATTATATTGACCAAATACTAATGATTATCTGCAGTGTCAGACGTCTGTATGGAAGCAATATTTCTGCACAGTCTACTACACTGCTCCATTGGTGTTGCCATTCATAATGAATTATCAATTATGAACATTGTTTTCAGTGCCCTTTTTTTAATCACAAGTATGTTCATGGCATGCATGAGGACTAGTTTCACTAGTCACTGGGGCACTTTGTGAAAATCACAAAATGAATTGTACACATTGACCAACAACAAAATGTGATGGTGATTTGTTTTTTCTCTCTCATAAAAATAATGATGGTGACGGCAAATTGTATTTATGATAGTGCATTCATTCTCTCTCTCTCTCTCTCTCTCTCTCTCTCTCTCTCTCTCTCTCTCTCTCTCTCTGTGTCCTTCTGTGTGTCTGTCTGTGTTTGTCACCTCTATTGTTGAAATGTGTGCCCATGGCTCAATTGAATTGAAAGCAATATATGCATGACAATGTACAGGTGTCAAAAGACTGATAAATAAGAACATGTAATACAGTGCACTATGCCCTGTCATTGATACTCAGCACACAAGCAATACGTACACTTTGTCGGATGTTACAAGCAAGTGCATGCATAATGCGTTGAATTTAAATGAAAACCCTGCTATCAAAATGGGCAGCAAGACAGTAAGGGCTTTATATAGGCAAATGGTAGATCATTCAGTGGATTTTTATATGCTTATTTCAGCACCATTGTGGTGCAATGAGGATGGTACCCAATAATATCCATGGAATCAGGAAGCAATGACCACTTATTAATATACATGCATAGTTAGTTCACTTGACAAGGCTTCACTGTACATTAATGTACTCATACCTGGTTTTATCTAGTGGATAAAGAGAACAGTTATAGTACTCGTTTGGCTTATCCTAGTCAAAACAATTATTTATTGCTGTACATCTTTTGAATCATCTTCTTAGGGTTTTCAGAATGTACAGAAATTAAGACACACATTCCTTGATGGAAAACAAGTTTTTTCACCCTAGTTTATACTTGTATAACCCTTGTTCCCCAGACTTTTAAATGAGATTTTTTGCATATGTATGTAATAATGTAATGTGTTGATATTCCATGACAAGAAGAACATTCCTACATCTGAGAAAATGCTTGTTCTGTAAATGTGTTTTATTTGAAAAATCACATCACACCATTGTTGCAGGTCTGAACCTTGCTGTTTTAGTTGTCTTTAAGAAATATTGGTTAATGATGACAATGCAAAATTAGCTGGCAAGCAAACACTGAAACCTGTGCCGAGGACGGCTGTATAATGTTGCTATTGATCCCTCCAACACCTCTGCACCGCACATGTTTCTACAGGGTTATTTGCCCTTGGGAAACCCCGGCTCATGCTCCTGCCATCAAAATATGCCCAATGTTTTGGGCATGCTGTTTCTGTCAAGACCAACATGAAATGCCTGTTATGGGGAGAAGTCCCCGCCCTACTCGGGCAGACTTGTTAGCTCGAGCCGCCAACTATGAGTCATAGAGGGCTCTTGTGCGCTCAGATCAGACCTAGCTATATGCCAGTTGGAGTTCGTGGAGATCTTTTGATATCGCCAAATGAAGCCAGAGCAGTTTCCACTTGGAAGGACAAGTGGAAAGTAGCTCTGGTGTTGAAAGACATGGGGAACCGATGTACAAACATGCCGTGACTCCTGTGCAGTGGGACAACTTTTTCAGAAGAACTTGCGTTGGCTTCATTCCTCAAGGTAAGGTGACATTGCTAGGTGTAGTGTGAGCCTCAGAGACAAGTGTATCCTTTCTCACACTGAAGCTGTCACTGTTAATGACCCTTAAGATGGTGACAAACGACTGGCATGCAGTTGCTCTAACACAAGCTTTGCATATCTTAGTGGTGGATTTCCGCAAGCTGTAGCTGAGAAATCAAGATCCCTGAGGTGAGGATAGAGGATGACGTCAGAAAGGGCAGGATGCAGAGAAGGAAGAGATTAATGTGGCCAAGTAGACAGTGTGACTTTTATACTTGTGTGGCTCGTGAAGAGTATGAGCACGAAATCAAGGCAAATGCCCCTGGAGGGAATCATCCCATCTGAAAATGACTGTTGTGATGCTTCAATTCTTTCGTATTTGTAGATCAGGGGTGAATCCAGTTTTATGTGTCGTGTTCGTGCACTTGTCTTAAACGAACGAGAGCCGACGTTGAACAACTTGGATTCGTCCCCCGTCGACAGCAGAGGATACATTGTGACTGTTTCATCAGACGCACTTCAAACGTGTCGTCTGCGGCTCTGGTCGCACCAGAGGGTTTGCTGTGTGTTTGTGCGGGCACTTAGCGCCTGCTTTTTCAAACCCCGTCTCCGTTGTGACGCGAGCTTGTCACGAAGTGTCTACGCCACCCCACGCCGTGTCGACATCGCCTTTTTAATGAGGTAATCGATGTTGTCTAATGCCCTCGTCTATCGCGCGCCCACCACCGCAGGCTCTGTGTAAAGGTCGCGTCTTCGATCCGTAAATAAGTCTTACCTGGATCCACTCTCGCCCAACTACAGGTCGCGTTTTCACAGACACCTGGCAGAGAAGTGCTGTGCGAGCGCAGAGGGAAGGGGGGGGGGGGGGGGGGGGGGGGGGGGGGGGAGGGGGGGAGAAATCGAGGGCCAGTAATTATCACAGATTGTCCCCGTGTTAACAGCGGTGCTCTCCCCTTCCACCTTTAATTGCCAAAGGGTTACGATGAGCAATCGGTCCAGGTAAATTTGGGGAGACGCGAGTTTGCAAGGTAGCGCTGCAGTGCAGGGAGAGAGATTCGCGTGGGACCCGTCCGGGACAGCTGTGCGGACCGGTTGCCATGGATTTGAGTGCCGGGTGAAATCAGTTGAAGGTCGCCGCCCTTTCGAGATGGCAGTCAAGGTCCGTACCATAGACGCCTGTACGTACGTTTTCACCTCCCCACGAATGCCCACATCAGCGTTTCTATCTAAGTATGCCTTCATCAGCCTTCCTATCCGCTCTGTCATTCCTCCCTCCCTAGGGCGCATCCTACCGGAAACCCATTAACTTTGCCCCCTGGCTGCTTGCACCAAGTTGGTAAACGCAATCTAGTAAGTCTTGGCACCTGTCTCATTGTGCGTGTTTGTGTGTGTGTGTGTGTGTGCGTTTGCGCGCGCGCGCGTGCGTACGTGTTTGTGTGTGCGTGTGTGTGTGTGTGTGTGTGTATGTCCGTGCGCATGCGTGCTCGCTCTCAGGTCTGAATGTGTTTGTGCGTTTGTGCATGCATACATTGCGTGTATGTTTGTATGGTAACCCCGTTTCCAACTGATTTCTCCAGGACTAGCTGCTGGCGCGCACTCTCTAAATCTTTGACTGACTGTTCGTCCGTTCTTCCATTCCGACCCCCTCCTCCGCGCCTCTCTCTCTCTCTCTCTCTCTCTCTCTCTCTCTCTCTCTCTCTCTCTCTCTCTCTCTCTCTCTCTCTCTCTCCACACAAATACATCGTCTCCGCCCACACGCTCAACAACCTACCCACAGTCCCAGGCAACGAAACACCTGTTAATTCCGTCAGAGCGTGGTGAAATATTGATGCTGATGCTGTTTGCTATCTGTCTCTATGGGAGATAATGTGGATGCCCGTGCTGGTGGATGGTGGAGAGACTCTGGGAACACACTGAGGGAGGGGTCAATCAAAAGTGAAATCTGGGCGAGCGTCTGGCCATTAACTGTGTCTGTATTCTGGGAGGGAGGAGCAGTGCGATGTTTGCTTGGAGATGGCCCACCTCCTTCAAGCCTCTCATTTTCGTCTGATGTCAGGAGGGAATTTACTGCCTGCTCTTGATGAGGTGTGATGGTGTGTGTAGAGTTACGGTGGCTGTAAAGCCGGACTGTAAACACTGGAATAAGAGGTGTTATTGCAATAAATTGTGGAGAGGAACAGAGGGAGCGTTGGAGTAGTTTTGAATGTGAAGGTGAGGTCTTCTGTTATGGAGGTTGAAATGGGACTGGTGTTTGAAAACTACAAGATTGCCCCCGGCTCGTCATTCTTGTTAGTAAAAATATGAAACCGAGTCCCGTGGCCTCCTTCCTTCTTTTTCTAGTCCTTTGCACCCCCCCCCCCCCCCCCCCCCCCCCTCCTCCCTCCCCCATCACCGCTACCCTCCCCTTCTTTCCCAGCTTCCCAGCATACACACACACACACACACACACACACACACACACACACACACACACACACACACACACACACACAAGCGCGCGCACACACACACACACACACACACACGCGCGCACACACACACACACACACACATACACACACAAGCACAAAGTACGCACACACGCACGCACATAAAAGTACACACACACAAGCGCGCGCGCACACACACACACACAAGCACACACACACACACATACGCACGCACGCACACACACACACACACACACACACACACATTCAAACATGCATAATTTTGGCTTTTGGCCGCCCGACTTCCATTTCCTCAACCCGCCCTTAGTATGCGTAAAATATTCACCCACTCCTGTGTCGCCGACACGTGATTCAGTGTTCACACTGACGTTCAGTTCAGTTCAGTCTCTTAACCCTGAGATGGGTTGTTGAGGCACCACTGATGACTTTCGGACAATCTTCCTCCATCGATCTATATCCTCTGTGGCTCGCTGTAAGTCAGCAAAGGTCAAGCCTGTCCACTCTTTGATGTTGTATTCTCACCTCTTTCTCCGCCTGCCTCTCCTTCTCCCACCTGGTACGGTACCTTGCAGGATGGTCTTGGCCAGCCCACTGCCTCTTGACACGTTATCGTACCACTTCAGCGTTCTGCTTTTCACGATTGAGAGCAGGTCTTCGTACTGTCTAAATGCTCTCCTGATCCTGTTGCTGACTTCCTCATTCGTGACATGGTCTTTATATGAGATGTTCAGAATCTTGCGGTAGCATCTCATTTCCAGGGCTTGTATCCGTCTCTGTAGTTCAGATGTGAGTGTCCAGGACTCACATGCATACAAGAACACGGAGATGGCCAGCTTGCGCATGAGTCTGATCTTCGACGCGAGAGTGATATTTCTGTCACGCCATATTGGCTTCAACTTTGCCAATGCTGCTGTTGTTTGTGTTATCCTGGACAGTATCTCTGGTTTGGACCCTTCATCAGTCACAACAGATCCCAGGTATTTGAAGTTGTTCACAGCTTCCAGTTTTTGGCCCTTCACTTTGATTTCCATTTTGAAGCCCCGAGGGGTGTTTGTCATCACCTTGGTCTTCTCGGCACTGATCTACATGCCATATGCCTGTGCGGTCTTGTAGCGGAACTAAAGATGGAACCAATACATGTTATACTTCAGATTTAGTCTGTGATATTAGCTCAATTGTTTCACTGGGACATTTTTATTTGATTTCGTCTTTGTACTTTGAGCCATAACTACCGTAAGATTCTGAACTCCACAAGCTAATTTGTTGGTGTGACTTGTTTCATGACTTTGATATATATTCCTGCATTGCCTACCACGTTTATACGTCACAGCTTTTCCCCTTCTATCGAAGCACATTTCTTTTGTTCTGCGTGTTTCGTTTGGGTTTGTTCTTATCAGGGTTAGATAGTATTATCTACCTTCACATTTCATACAAATTCGATGATTAACTTAATGTACTACGTTATCCAAGAGCAACATTCACTCAATTTTACCCTGTACAGTTCAGTTGTGTGTTGGTTTTACGCCTGAAGAAGACTTGTATGTGGAAAATTTGCGTCTGTGCTCGCCTTGTGTTAAAGCGACTTTTATTTACCGCCGGTGTTTATGTTCTACTTTACGCGTCGCCTGCAGTCCAAGGAATTTAGTCACTCAATCTCATGTCACGCCGCCATTTACATTAGAGTTGAGTAGTGTGAATGTGAGTTGCGAGGACCACCGAGAAACCAAATACGGGAGACCCCACTGAATGCATAACTGCCGGTACATTTGTCAAGGGCAGAGATATTTCGAAGTATTGAAGTATTCGAGGCCGTAGGATCCGCCAATCATGCGAAATGAGGCACTTGAAGGCTTAGGGGAACCTCGCGCACGTGTTGTGGCTGCTGTTGAGCAGACGAGAGCAAGGGAGGTAACTCGCATAGCGAGATGTCGAGGACGCAAGTTCTGGCGACCGGCCGGCCGGTGAGAGGGAAAGTAAACAAGAGTTGTTTGTGGTCGTTCACTGTCTCATCATCAAAGAATGAGGGTCCTCTACAGACAAGGAATTACAGAAAAAAAGGTTATGTGGGAAGGGGAAAAGCCACGAGCGATAGAAGCCGCGAAAACGATCCCGAGCAGACATACTAGTCGAAGCTGAGCGCGCGGAAAAGGTGCAGAATAGAAGCTCTATCTATCGAGACTGAAACAGCGGCAGAGCATGCGGTAAGATGATAACCGTTCTGCGTCCCTGAAGTTTTCCCAACAACAATGGACGCGTTTTCTTCTCCATTTCCTGCTGCTCTCTTCCACCCGAGCTGCTCTCGCCAGGATGGAGACAAAAGAACAATGGAAGCATGAATCACCCTTCCCTCCACCACGATCGATAGCGTGGGTGGTAAACAAGGGTCCAGGGGGTGTGGCGCCGGGAGGGGGAGAAAGAGGAGAGAGCAAAGGGGAGGGGAGGGGTTGGAGGGAAGGGAGGAGACCGATGATGAGGGTCCTCCAGGAAGGCACACGTCAAGCCAAACCTTGAGGACTGCAAGCCGTTCTGGCAACGTACATTGACCACACAGGACGATGGGGTGCGCGGTGTTGTTTCTTCTTGGAGTCCAGACACACGGGTGAGTAGGCTTCTCCGCTTCTTTGTTGTGGGTGCGCATTAGAGGACGCGGAAATTGCATAGGGAAGCGTTAAAACTCGTATTGAATGGTGCAACTGCCGGGTCCTTTACAGCAGTCTCGAATATTGAATGGTGCAACTGCCGGGTCCTTTACAGCAGTCTCGAATGGTGGAACGCAGCAACTGTCAGACAAAGGGATGCAGAGAAGAAACCTCTGGGAAAGAAGAGAAACATCCTTGCGTGGATTATTGAGGCGGGAAATGGATGCAGTCGACCTGATTACCAGCCTTTCAAGACGGATATGGAGGGCCATTGATCATGAACACGAGCTGGTTGAAGGGAAAGCAAGTCCACCCGCGATTTCCCTATTTCTTTCGCCGCTTACAAATCGCGTAAGGAGACGCGGTGGGTCTATTGTTACCCCCAAGCCTAAGGGGGGGATGCGGGAAAAGTCGCGTAATGCTCTGTGCACAACAGTTAGCGCAGTCTGGGTCCCCCGCTGTGTGAGGAGTCAGTTGGCGCGCTTTGTATGCAGCTGGAGTCGAAGGCTTGTTGTGGTAAAGCCATGAGGAAGAGTAGAGGAAGTAATGGAAGGGAGAATGGGTGGGGGGTGGGGTGGGGGTAAAGTAAAAGGGGAAGTAAGGAGCGGGGTGTATGGAGGTGGGACGTCGTGGAAGTGTGAAGCATAGACGTAGAGAAACGTGGAGACAAGGGTGGAAAGGACAGTCATGCCTTGGAGAGAGAAGCATTACAAAATAGAGACAGGGGTCCAGATAGGTGGTTAAAAAAAGGGTGGGAGGGTAAACAGAGAAGAGGGAATTGCAACCACCGTTGTGGACGGGAAGGGAAAATAAAAATCAGCGTTGAGAAGGCGAGAAAACGGAATAGAAATAGAGATGATGAAATGCACAGGGTGCTGAGGAAAGAGATGATAAAGTGTACAGGGTGCTGAGGAAAGAGATGATTAAGTGTACAGGGTGCTGAGGAAAGAGATGATTAAGTGTACAGGGTGCTGAGGAAAGAGATGACAAAGTGTACAGGGTGCTGAGGAAAGAGATGATAAAGTGTACAGGGTGCTGAGGAAAGAGATGATAAAGTGTACAGGGTGCTGAGGAAAGAGATGATAAAGTGTACAGGGTGCTGAGGAAAGAGATGATTAAGTGTACAGGGTGCTGAGGAAAGAGATGATTAAGTGTACAGGGTGCTGAGGAAAGATATTCTAAAGTGTACAGGGTGCTGAGGAAAGAGATGATAAAGTGTACAGGGTGCTGAGGAAAGAGATGACAAAGTGTACAGGGTGCTGAGGAAAGAGATGACAAAGTGTACAGGGTGCTGAGGAAAGAGATGATAAAGTGTACAGGGTGCTGAGGAAAGAGATGATTAAGTGTACAGGGTGCTGAGGAAAGAGATGATTAAGTGTACAGGGTGCTGAGGAAAGAGATGATTAAGTGTACAGGGTGCTGAGGAAAGAGATGACAAAGTGTACAGGGTGCTGAGGAAAGAGATGATAAAGTGTACAGGGTGCTGAGGAAAGAGATGATAAAGTGTACAGGGTGCTGAGGAAAAATTATAAAGTGTACAGGGTGCTGAGGAAAGAGATGATGAAATGCACAGGGTGCTGAGGAAAGAGATGATAAAGTGTACAGGGTGCTGAGGAAAGAGATGATTAAGTGTACAGGGTGCTGAGGAAAGAGATGATTAAGTGTACAGGGTGCTGAGGAAAGAGATGACAAAGTGTACAGGGTGCTGAGGAAAGAGATGATTAAGTGTACAGGGTGCTGAGGAAAGAGATGATTAAGTGTACAGGGTGCTGAGGAAAGATATTCTAAAGTGTACAGGGTGCTGAGGAAATAGATGACCAAGTGTACAGGGTGCTGAGGAAAGAGATGATTAAGTGCACAGGGTGCTGAGGAAAGAGATGATAAAGTGTACAGAGTGCTGAGGAAAGAGATGATAAAGTGTGCAGGGAGAGAGAGAGAGAGAGAGAGAGAGAGAGAGAGAGAGAGAGAGAGAGAGAGAGAGAGAGAGAGAGAGAGAGAGAGAGAGAGAGAGAGGAGAGAGAGAGAGAGAGAGAGAGAGAGAGAGAGAGAGAGAGAGAGAGAGAGAGAGAGAGAGAGAGAGAGAGAGAGAGAGAGAGAGAGAGAGAGATGGACAGGTAGACTGATGGTTTCCAGGCACAGCTTCCAGTCCACTCTACAGGCTTGGCTCAGGTGAAGAAGTCTACCCTACTCACGGCTCTCTCTCTCCACCCCTCCCTCCTCCCCCTTCACCCCTCTTCCCTTCTCCCCTTCACCCCCTACCCTCTACCCCCAGATCCTGTCTCCACTCCCACCCACACCCCTCACCCGCCCTGCTGCCCCTGTTCCGTTTCACTTAAACCCCAGCCCCCCCCCCCCCCCCCCCCCCCCCCCCCCAGCACTCCCCAGCCCCCCCCCCCCCCTCTCTATCTTTTTCTGAGTCCCGTAACGTGCAACTTAACCTGGGACCTGTCCCACCTTTCCCTCCAATCATTACTGCCGCGTCTCGGCTTCCGCTACTTCGTTCAAAGCGTGGAGAGAACCAGTGGCACTCTCCTGCACGTGAGTGTTGCTGTAGTCAAGTAGTAGTAGTAGTAGTAGTAGTAGTAGTAGTAGTAGTAGTAGTAGTAGTAGGAGGAGGAGGAGGAGGAGGAGGAGGAGGAAAACATATGACTGTCAATAATTATATGCAGAACCAATCACGGAATAGTTGTGTTTTGATGAGGACTGATTGTCAGAGAGAAGAGATGGCGAGTGTGCAGTGTTTAGTGTTAATAGTGGGGTGTATTGATGCGAGTTGGAGAGAGTGTTTTGTTCGGGTGTTGAATAGTGGGGTGTATTGATGCGAGTTGGAGAGAGTGTTTTGTTCGGGTGTTGAATAGTGGAGTGTATTGATATGCGTTGGCTCATGGCTTTAACAGTTCAGATGCAGCTGCAGTGGCAATACAGCGAGGGGAAAAAAGTAGCGCACACATCAATAATCGAGTATTTATAATTCTGTCCCCGGGAGCACGATAAGCAATAGTTGGATTTGACGTGTGTGACTATGACCCATTCTACTCAAACATTATCTGGATTTAAGCCGTTGGTGCAAAACCAGCTGCACGTAGGGCCGGGAGGCCATGTTTTGTCAACACGGGATCCCCCACTGTGTGCCTGTCTGACCACTGTGTGCCTGTCTGACCACGTTGTGTCCTGTCTGACCACTGTGTACCTGTCTGACCACTGTGTGCCTGTCTGACCACTGTGTACCTGTCTGACCACTGTGTACCTGTCTGACCACTGTGTGCCTGTCTGACCACTGTGTGCCTGTCTGACCACTGTGTGCCTGTCTGACCACTGTGTACCTGTCTGACCACTGTGTGCCTGTCTGACCACTGTGTGCCTGTCTGACCGCTGTGTGCCTGTCTGACCACTGTGTGCCTGTCTGACCACGCTGTGTGCCTGTCTGACCACTGTGTGCCTGTCTGACCACTGTGTGCCTGTCTGACCACTGTGTGCCTGTCTGACCACGCTGTGTGCCTGTCTGACCACTGTGTACCTGTCTGACCACGCTGTGTGCCTGTCTGACCGCTGTGTGCCTGTCTGACCACTGTGTGCCTGTCTGAACACTGTGTGCCTGTCTGAACACTGTGTGCCTGTCTGAACGCTGTGTGCCTGTCTGACCACTGTGTGCCTGTCTGACCACTGTGTGCCTGTCTGACCACTGTGTGCCTGTCTGAACACTGTGTGCCTGTCTGAACACTGTGTGCCTGTCTGACCACGCTGTGTGCCTGTCTGACCACTGTGTGCCTGTCTGACCACTGTGTGCCTGTCTGACCACTGTGTGCCTGTCTGACCACTGTGTGCCTGTCTGACCGCTGTGTACCTGTCTGACCACTGTGTGCCTGTCTGACCACTGTGTGCCTGTCTGACCACTGTGTGCCTGTCTGACCACTGTGTACCTGTCTGACCGCTGTGTACCTGTCTGACCACTGTGTGCCTGTCTGACCACGCTGTGTGCCTGTCTGACCACTGTGTACCTGTCTGACCACGCTGTGTGCCTGTCTGACCACTGTGTACCTGTCTGACCACTGTGTGCCTGTCTGACCACTGTGTGCCTGTCTGACCACGTTGTGTCCAGTCCCACAGTAGCGGGACTCGGTAGCTCCTGGTGTAGGAATGCGGCGCTGGTTGTGCAGGTCCACGTGACGGCCATCCAGGCGAGGAAGCTATTGGGTGCTTGCTTGTGGGTCATCGCAGGCATGTTTGAGGAGGTCAGGCCCGTGCTTACATCGCATTAAAGAAGGGCTCTGCTTATCGCAGCCCCCGAGTCACTTCTGCCAGCCTCGGCGACGTGTGTGCCAGTCCGTGTGTACGTGTGCCGCTGTTTTCCAAGGTATCTACTGAGTGCTTGGAGTTCTCCCGCCTCAAACCTAATGCACGCGCCTCAGTGCAGATAGGAACACGTGGCTGCCCTTCATGACGGAGGTGCTCGCCTCTGTGGCTATGGAAGTGTTTTCTTGGATAACTTGAACCGTAGTGCACATCACGGTAGGATAGTAGTTGTCCGTTTTGTGGCGTAGCACTCTGTTGTGAATGGAGGAGGGTTGTTTTTGTCTGGACTGAAGTGATATTTTTGATGACTGGAGTGTTGCCCTGCAACTGCATGGAAGTCATAGACTCTGTGACTGCCTGGGAGTGATGACTGGCACTGCAGTTCTAACCATGCTATGAGAGTAGTTGTCTAAGATAAATTATGATGCAGCGCTCTGATATGAATGGAGCATGGTTGTTTTATCTGAGGGTGAAGCACTGCTTCGATGACAAGAACATTGTTTGCAACCAGTTGGCAGTCTTAGACTCTGTGACTACTTGGAAGTGCTCTCTTGCATGACTAGCACTTTAGTGGTTACTGTCAAGTGAGAGTAGTTGCCCCCTATTATGATGTAGCGTTTTGTTATGACTGGAGTATGGTTGTTTTGACTGGAGTGGAGTGAAGAGCTATCGTCGGTGACTGGAGTCTAGCTCTATGACTAGATAAGAGCGCTGCCTTTGATAGCGTCCTTTATGTATATAGCTACAAGGGATAGAGCACAGGAAGCCCTCACTGGAAGTATTTGCTTTTTGGACGAGTGGAGTTCAGCACTGCAGTGTGACTAGTATAGAGCTGGTTTTGAGAGAAAGCTGCACCGTGGTCGATGACTGGAATGTCGTGCTTGCCGCGATTGGGGTCGCGTACTCTATTGTGGAGCTTGCCGCGATTGGGGTCGCGTACTCTATTGTGGAAATGTCTCACTCACGTTGTGACCAGAGGACTCAGGTTTTGACAGGAGTGTAGTGGTGTTGTACCCGCAGTACAACACTCTGTTTTGACTTGAGCCTTGCAGTTGTGCCTGCAGTGCTAGCGGTGTTATGGCAGGATTGGAGTTCCCTGTTTCGATTGAAGTGTAGTACTCGAAGACATGTCTACAAATTGATCTTTGGACTTGTGTGAGACTGCAGTACACCTATTTGATTGAGTGATCTCTCTTGTGATTGGAATACAGCGCTCTGTGATTAGCATCAGAGCTTTGTGTGACATTCTGCCGTAACAAGAACATCACTCGCTTCGAATCTCAGCAATAGGAAGTATTGCCCCGCTACCTGAATATAAGCTCGCTATTTATAACTCGAGGCATCGGTCCGTGACGTAGTAGCCTCTATGACGAATGGAGTGCAATGCCTTAGACGATGTTAGTGTGGCTGCTATGCTTCGATGACTGGACTGCATTCAGATGAAATGTGAAGTGGCATAGGGAGGAACCTATTAGGAGTTCACTCCACAGCCTGCATTAACCTTCCAGCTCCTGCACATCTTGAGAGACCATCCCAGGTAACTCCGCCTTCAGCACACAGCCGCCCTACAACTGGGAATCGGACTGTGTACACCCAATCAGCTGACAGGTGCTACTGAGCTCTCTCTCTCTCTCTCTCTCTCTCTCTCTCTCTCTCTTCTCGCAACATTCTTTGGTTCTGGACTCCAGCGTGCATCGCTGTTTGGCCGTGGGTAAGTAGTTATTGATTGCCACACCGAGTCAGTAGAATGCGAGGTTTGGGTTGGGAGGCTAAGTCGATTTGCGAGGTACGGGTCCATTTGGGGTGTGCCTGTGTTTACCTCTAGGCTCTACTGTTGGCAGTGGCATGCCAGACTTGGTGCTTGGAGGGAGGGAGATCAATGATGCATGGGGCCAAAACCAGTTCGGCACGCCATGGGAATTGTGTCAGCTCAGCTGCCGTACCGCTATTTTTACTGGAGGCGTGCTCCGTCTTTTCACTGCCCAACGTGGAGGTTTAAGCGAGCAAAGGTCATTGGGACCAAATAGATCCTTAATTTCCAACATGCCAAGCTTGTCAGCATCCAGTCGGTTGCCATGGCAACCACCTTCTGCCGCCTTGGGCTCCGTTCCTGCCACGGCTCCTGCTCTAAGACTTGGTTATCATCTCCACTAAGATGCGCAGAAGCGATGTGGTTTTGGAAGGAGGGTCAGTTTCGCAGGTCAGGTAAAGCCTCTATCTGGAGACTGGACGTTAGTGTCTGCACCTCTGAGGCTATCCTGCCTTGACGAGGTGCACATGTGCCTTGATCTTTGACCCGTGGTTTGACCTCTCATCTCCGATTGGTCAACTTCCTGTCACCACAGCTGAATTTCAGTCTGGCGTGGTGTGCTTGGCCCTAACACTTCAGTGATTCTGGCTTCTTTCTGTACAGGTATCGCTACTTCTCACCGGATTCTGACATTCCTCATCATTTTCTACCCACGCACCCACCCTTTCTCCTCTCCTCTTCAACCACTTGCTCTACGCTCTTGGCCTCCTGCATTAAATTGGCCATGATCTAGTGAGAAAGAACTGTAATTCTTTGCCTTATGCGACCTATCCATAAAGGAATGCAAACTGTTGGCAGAATGCAGGAGAGAGAGAGAGAGAGAGAGAGAGAGAGAGAGAGAGAGAGAGAGAGAGAGAGAGAGAGAGAGAGGGGGGGGGAGGTTCGTATCCTCAGAGCGACTCTGCTTTGGCTGATGACACAATAGCATGGTATATGACATACGCCCCAGGGAAGGACGGAGGAGGTAGAGGACACAGCACAGAAGGAGGAAGAGCGCCGGCACCAATGGAATGCAGGATTGGGGATGGGGTGGGGTGGGGCAGATGAAAGGAAAACACAGCTTACGTAGGACACATACAGTCGACAGGAGTTGGTCAGGTCAGGAGTTAAGCGACTTTTCGGAAGATGCACCATTTCAGTAAAGAAATGAAGCTGTACACAGAGGTGGTATAGGGGGTGACATAGTTTTCGGGGTCGGGGGATGAGGTGGGGTGGGGGAGAAGAATGGACATTAGTTAAGAACAAGATGGACAGAGGACAGGATATCACAGGCCTGCAGTTCCTAGGACTACCGGATCAGCACACCTAAGGGCCACCCCTGGTCGCTGAACAGCATCGCCTGATGGTGTAGAGTCCACCAGAAATAGCAATCCTTTTCATGGTTTTCACAGACGAATGCTATGGATGGTCTGTCTGTTCGGCGTTGGGTCTTCATGCGTGACCACCTCGCCTATGCAAGTATCTGCTGCTGCCTGTCTTCAAGGCGCTCCAAATAGTTTGCCTACAAGTAACCCAGTGCTGCGCAACGGGGCAGGACACGGTGATCAAAATATGGGACGACTGTGCTCCAGTTGCACAGTGATTCCCACCTAGAAACCCTCAGTCAAAGGGAAGGGTAGGGGGAGGTGAGATAAGCGAGGTCAGGGTTAGGGAGGACACAGACACAGGCTGCTGGGACGTGCTTCATAGCAGTAGTCATCGGGGGCCGCCTTGTCTCGTGTAAGGGCCTGACAGCTGACGCATGCACCTGTCTCCTACTGCATGCTGGGGGAATGTTCCACCCCACTGAACACGAACGTTGCAGGAAAACTGTTTCCGCAGGCAGCGTCTCCCCCACTTGCTAGGAGCTGAATGTGACCACTTTGGAGTGTGGGTATGTCATGTTGGGTCATGGGTGAGACCTGAAAATCACAGACGATGGGCGCCAGTAAGCTGGAGAGGTAATGCGGTTACAGTGATGTCTGGTCAGGATGTGGAACACCACGGGGTATTGCCTTCAACTTTCCATCGAAAGAAGATTGCCCGCCGTTCAAAGGAGCGTCTTGAGGCGATTCTGTTTTTGATGTGATGAGATTATTTTCGCTTTCTTCGATGAAGTGTAATGAAGTGGGCGTGCCTTTGATATTGTCTCCGAAGGCTTAACCTGACCTGTATGATATTATATCAAGTTTCTCTGTCATTCAAAACCATCCGACAGGAATGATCAAAGATGTCATGAATGTAAAATCTCATCCTCTGCCGTCTCGATTGTACTGCACGGAGAAAGAAACTTTCCCGGTCCCACTGTTCTGCAGTCATATCGAGCAAAGAGACTCGACCTTATGCGGCAGAGCAGCTGCTTTTACTTCTGTAAAAGGCAAGGGAAAGCAGACTTCCTACAAGTACACGTTTGTGTACTTTGCCAGCTCCTCTGTCTTTGATGAGTTTGCGTGGTAAGGCAGACCTGGCTTAACCTGGAATTCCAAGGATCACCTTGCAGTCTGCCTTCAGTCTCAGTTGACTGAGATCTAGCAGACTTTTGGAGGCAAACACTCCTTGGGACCGACTTTCTTTGGGAGTGTGCTACTCTCGCCTCAGGTGATTCCACACACGCTAATGCAGAGCTTTAGAGGCCACGTCTGTCGTCTTCCGTGGCTGCCCTTTGCACTTCAGTCACTGTGGTTCTTTGACCACAAAACGCTGCAGGGTAAACGGGATTGAATCCTCCAGTTCGATTGATCATTCATATTTGGGTTGGGCATTCATGGTATCCTCGTCGGATGTTTTCAATAGATGCATTGAGCAAGCATCAACAGCTCGTGTCAATGTGGAGATATGTGAGAAATACCTGGCCCGCCAGTCACGTCGACTAGAAATACCCCTCAAGCTTGTGATTGTGTTTCTATGAATAGCCATTACTTACTACCGTCGGGTTTCCTTTACCTTTTAAGGCGAGTGTGACCGCGATATTCGCTGATACGACTGAACAAACAACGATGTGGCCAGTACATGGGCATCCGCCATTCTGTGCTGATCTTGTTCCTGGAGAAGGCCATATAGGGAGAGGTGTACGTCCAACGATATATATCGAGAAGCCACACTAGGCAATTCAGGGGAGGCAACCTCTTTTAGAACCCCCTGACGGATTCGTGACGGGCCTATTGATTGATTGCTAGAGATGCTGTAGTTAGCCACATCGTAAACGGTGAGTAGTTTGGGGGGAAATTACACTGAAGTGAGAGACGTATTTACTGGTGATGTGTATACGAACATTCTTAACCTGACTTTATTTTTGAGATAATGCTATTTAAAGCCTCTCTCAGTCTCACCCCCAATCACCGCTTCCTGTTCATGTTGTGTGGCGGTCAATGCTGTAGTTGTTGAAGTTGTCCTTGTAGTCTTCATCTGAATCGGATTGTTGTCTTACTTCGTCAAATGCCTTCATGAATCAGATGATGAAGAGATTGTATCTGCAGCGCAGCAGCACGTTAAGTAGAAGGAATACCGGAGGGAGTGCTGCCTGACTCGTGGTTTTGACCAGTTAATATTGAGTGCCACGCCACAACTTGCAATCTTCTCTCTCTCATAAATTCCCACATTTGAATGCAAAGCAGTCTGAGGTTTATTGATTCAGTTTTGCTAGTAAGTGGAGTCCTGATAAGTGGTTGGTTGGTTGGTGTTTTACGGCCTATCAGCCTTTGTAGGCTATTTAAGGCCATTAAGCACGAACATCTTTTGAATAGTTTGGAGTAAACGCCAGTCAAGTCACGGTGTCCCTAGTTATTCGCCTCTTACGAATCGCGGAGGGAGACGCGGTGGGTCAGTTCTTCTCCCGAACCCACAGGAGGTCGAGTCCGGATAGAGGTTTTTCTGTCCGAATTCCTGCATGAAGGAAGTGCAGAGTGAAACTGGAATGGGTGATAAACTCCCTGACCCCTTCAAGTAGTCACTCTGGTCTCAATCAGGGCTGCCATCTGAGCCAAGTGCTGTCTGCCACGTGGTTTCCATCTGTTATCAGGCCCTGGACTGGGCCTATCTTCAGCTTTTGCTGATAACTGTTGGGGGTGACTTCCTCAGAGATGGCAGCCAGCGTAGTTGCACTACTCAGTGAAGCGTTGAGTTCTCTTGTAGTGATGTGAATGGGATAAAGTCAGTACTCACTCTAGTTAAATAATAACGCTGCGCTGACTTATCGTTCAGGCAGTTTACATGTCCGCGTTTGACAATTTCTGTGATTAAATAGATGTTAACTAAATCGCATTCAAATCCATGACTCAAGGAAAATCTTGAATTCATTCGTCTTAACTTTAACATAACTGGTCGAAAGATTCACTGAAACGGATCACTACGCTTCATTTAAAGCTGTTTAACTTCTTGCGTCGTACCCACACCACAGCGTGCGTGTCTACACCCCTTCCTTACAGGTAAAACTTTGACCACCGGTTTCGATCTCACAGGACGAGTGATCAAGCCCAAGCCTAGGTAAGCTTATCTGGCGCGGACCAGAGCGATGTAGCCACGCTCTGCACGAAGGAATACAACACCTGCGCGCCTGAGACGTGATCATGTGACGCGACGCATGCAACAGCGACAATCATGGTCGCTTCTCATAAGACGCCCTGACAACGTTGCGGCAGCATCCCGGCACGGATGCTGATGGTGCAGAGTTCGATGCCGAGCCTCGCAGACGACGGGTCTGATGGCAGCACTTCCAACTGCAAGTCCACCACCGTCAGGGTGCAACTGGGGGTGGCATCGCTGGTCAGCGACTCGTGGCGAATGTACGCACAGCCAGTGCGTTACGCCCGCAGTATGCCATGCCAAGGGCACGCCACTCTCGCATCCTCGCCGCCCGATCGGGAAGGAGTTACCTCCCCTGAGCTGCCTCTTCAGGATAGCTGGAATCACCATGGGGAGGACGGACCTCTGTCTCCATCACTGACGCCCTACGCCCAGGTCTATAAATAGTAACCACTGTCTTTCTTATTGTTGTTTGCTTCTGAAGTGCGTACTTACTGTATTTTCTACAGAAACATTGAAGGGGATTTTTGTTGTTGTTTTTGCTCTGATGTGGGATTTTTCTTGTGATGAAATAATACAAATCACTGTTGCATAAATCACAGGAATATCTTCACAAAAGTGTTTGATACACATATCTACTATGGGATTTTTTGGGTTGATTTGTATTCTTTTTTACACATGTTATGATTTGCTGTCACCATCACATTGAAAAAGAGTTTATGTTCCTCAGTAACATGTTCTTTTCACATTGATCAAGTTTTGCATTGCAACGATATGGCCTGCCTCACATTTTGTTGATACATTTTGCATTTTGTCATGTTTGATTTGAATGGCAAATGCCAAGCTGTAAATTGAAATGGCAACACCATTGGATAGGATTGCTTGACTTCTAATCTAATGCATCTTGTGTAGTTCTGTGGAGCCTGTGTTTACCAAACCTAAGCAGCCCCATGGAGTTTCTCCCTTGTGCAGTTACTCATGTCTTCCCCTGTTGTGTTGCTTACTCAGGTGACCTACCGCTCCAGTAGCTATATCGCCCTGTCCCCCACCACCCCCAATGCAGCCCCCCTCTCCCACTCCTCCCCCTCCCCCCCACCCCCCTCCCCTCCACCTTCCTCCTCCGCCTCCTCCACCCCCTCCCACCGTCCCCAACCTGCACCTCGACGCAGTGTCAGTGACCACCCTGGCCCCACGGACTGCATGGCGACAGTGAGTAGCCATGGTGTGTGTTGTGTGCAGGCAGAAACAGGCACACCACTCTCGTGCTGAGTGGGGGAGTGTTGGGTCTGAACACCAGCATCCATCCCTCTGTATATTGTGCAGTTGTAAACTTGCTTTTTGCACGTGGGATTGCTTTGTCTTGAAAAGACCATGGAAGTACCATACAGTGAGAGTTGGATGCCCAAGTTAAAAAAAGTGCGGGGGGATTCAAAGTAATTAATTAAAAAACCCAAAAATATGAGGTTATGAATTGGGCTTTTTTCTGAACTGTTAGTGACTGAATAGAGTTAGATCATGGTTAGAGTTTGGTATTGGACCGTGGGGGAAAAGACGGGGGGAAATCCCAGCATTTTGCATTGAGATGCAAGATGTGAATGCACTGGGTTGTTGTAGGAAGAGAAGCCAAGACAGAGGGAGGGATGGTGTTGGAGTCTGAGACTTCCTCACTCATGCATGTTGTGTTGCCTGAAGAGTCGGTGCTGAAGACCTGCCAAAGAAGCCTGACTCACTCTGCCAAAACTCTTCAGATTGTGTCTGTCTTTTTTCATCATCATTGTCCATGTGTTTTATGAACTTTGAAGTATTTTCAATACACCAGTACTGTTATACATTTAAACAAGTTTTAGTCAATCAATGCCATAATTTAAGGCATAAAAAAGTATTAATTGCATGCAATATATGATGCATGTTGCCACATAATCATTTTGTCATAGATGCAGTGTTGTCCTTTTTACTTTTGGGATTTGGCAGAATAATACTTGGTTCTATTGCTCTATGAACTTTTATCATAAAGAATCAAAACACTGTTTTGAAATGATATCAAATATATGTCACTTGTAAAGTTTATGGGAAAATGATTTATTATATTTCATACAACCATACCTCTTGCTGTAATCTAACTTTTAGTGTGTGGTTGAGGCATCATGTGATCCATTGACACTGTGCTTGGCGGCATTGTGGGATACTACATTCTCACCGACTGCTTGTAACAAGAAGTCAAATTCATCCTATCATTATCATAACAATGTTTTTATCGAAATGTCAATAGTAAACTTGAGGAACCTCCTTTTAAAACAAGCTTTGGTAAATTTGAAAATTGTAATGCTTGGTAAACTTTTATTAAACTTTGTCAAAATTGGTTCATTCGAAACATTGAGGAAAGGGATCAATCTTGATCCTGAGTGATTGACAAATTTATTTAGATTTTCAGACTTTGGCACTGCATTCTCAAAATATATAAGAATTTTTATTTAGTTGAAAACACTAAGATAGTCCAAAGGAGACTGAGGTTATTGCTTGACTGAGTGGATGGGACTGAGTCACCCACTGGCTGTCAGTTGAGATTCACAATGGAGGAGGATACTCCCACTGTCACATGCAAGGGTCATCTTATCAGGTGATCAGCTGATAGCCCAGGTGTGAAACACGGGCCTTTTAGGGCAAGATCTGATGCCCTACTCCTTGCAGTGATTACTGCAGATAGTGTTGCGCTGCTTGCAGGTCTTGCTGTGTCTTGTTCAAAGCAGTCTTAAACAGGCACACACTCACACACACACACACACACACACACACACACACACACACACACACACACACACACACACACACACACACACACACACACACACACACACACACACACACATTGTTCTGAACTAGAGTATCTATAATTTATCATTTTTGGCTTTAAAAATAAATATCCAAATATGCAAATTATCTCATGTGGACAACAGTAGAATAAACATACCTAAGATGTTTGAGTTTGATTTGAAAAAATGGTAGAATTGTATCATACTGTGACATGCTGTGTACTGTTTTGTTGCTTCTTTACTGAGATGTACACTGTGTAGAAGCTGCATTAATGTGGTGTGGTGCATGCTGCTGCCCTATCCTAACCCTGCATGCTGCATGATGCACGACTTACTGATGACATTTTCTTTTGATGTTCCATTGTTGGCATGCTCCTCCTTATCTTCCCTTTGTAATTACTTGAACTACTGAGACCACTCAACTTGTTTTTGTTGTGGATGTTTTGTTGTTGTGATGATGCTTGCTGTGATATTGCATTTGCATCAATAATGCATATACATAACTAAGCTGGCATCAACAGTCTAAAGAAAAGAAAAGAACAAATGTATCGCAGTAATGGTGTTTGATTGTCACATGTTCATCATTGTGTGAGACCAGTTATTGCCTTCATGCTTGTTTTTAAATGTCTCACTATTTGACTGATTGCAGTATTTATGATATTTGATGATAATCATACATGAGAAAGTTGAGTACCTCAAGCTATATGCTAGATCAATTAGTTATGAAAAGAATTAGTATCTGTAGAGTATTAATATTATTTCTTCAATTGATGAAAGCAAGTTAACATTCCCATTAGAAAGCATAGATCCTTACCTTTGAAGAATTGTTGACTGTGGTGGCGCTGGAGAGATGGGTGGAGAAAGTTGTGGCATGCAGTTCTCTTGAAAACACTGCGGAGAAAACACATAGTCCTGGACTTAGTGCCAAAACCTGGTGCTTTCTGGGCTCTGTGGAGCCTCCTCTCTCTCTCTGCAGGCTCTCCAGGACCTGGCGTGGTCCCAGAAGAGTTTGGTTTTCCCATCACCCTGGCTTCCCTCCCTCCCTCTATGTCCCATAGCCATCTTCCCCTTGGTTTCCTCCGTTCGTTTTCCTCCTCCCTCTCTCTGTGAGTCGCCTCCCACGCCGCTTCTCCCTCCCTATATGCAGCGCCGAGGGCAGGCTGCCTTCCTGGTTGGTGGCTGCAAGCGATGACTGGCTCAGGTGTGCCACCCCCTCCCTGTCGAGCTCCCTCCCTTCCGCTGTCTCCCCTCTTCCTGTACAGCTCGTGCTGTCATGCAGTAGCTTCCCCTTTCTCGAAGTGCACTAGGGGGAAGTGGTAGAAAGAGAGCACTAGAAAAAAGGGATGGGGTGGATTAGGGGACTGGGCTGAGGCTTGAGAAGAGAAAGAGAGACAAGGAGACAGAGATATGAAAGGGGCGGGACGTGAAGATGGATGGAGGGTGGATAGGCGACTTGGGAGAACTTCGAGACTGAGGAAGAAACGAGAAAGGGGTCTTAGCAGGAAGAAAAAGATGTAATACTTTGCATTACTTGTCAGGGGGAGAGCAAGATAGTGACGTTTGCACATATGTATGTGTGCGTGCGTGCGTGCGTGCATACGTTGGGTTTGTCTAGAAATAAAGGAGAAGCACTCATGGATGTGCACCCAGTAAAGGTGGGTGTGGGGGGGGGGGGGGGGGGGGGGGGCGGGGTTGATTTGAAATAATGTCGGGCATGAAGACACAGAAGGGGGATGGAGGCAGGGGAAGGGGGGGGGGGGGGGCGGGAGGATGCGGTGGATGTGCCGATGAATGCAAGGCTGGAGTCAGAGCAAACACGGGATAAGGTGGATACACGTGAAGAGGTGGGTGGGAAAGATACAAAATGGAGGGAGAAGAGGGGACTCAAAGACAGGAGGGGAGGGGGATAAAGCGAGAGTGAAAGAAGGAGGAGTGAGAGAGTGGAGTAGTTGCCAACAAGTGGCACGCTAGGGCACGCCTCATAGAGACTGTTGCCTGCCTGCCTGCCTCGTCCTGCATAGCGGCAACAGCGTTCTGTGACGATTCCTTTCCTTTCCGACCTGTTCCCCTTTTGCCTGTCTGCCCACCCTCCCCCTGACTACCCTCCCCCTGCCTACCTCTCTGCCCCGCGCTGCCTCCCCCTGGCTACCCTCCCCCTGCCTACCCTCCCCCTGCCTACCCTCCCCCTGCCTACCCGCCCCCTGCCTACCCTCCCCCTGCCTACCCTCCCCCTGCCTACCCTCCCCCTGACTACCCTCCCCCTGCCTACCTCTCTGCCCCGCGCTGCACCGTCTTGGCTTGGTTCAGCCACAGAGACGCAGACAGACTCACACAACGATAGACAGTGGAAAGAAGAGACGGAGAAAATATCGCGACCACCCTCCTAACACTCCACCCGCCTTTTCCCAGCCCACCCGGGACCTGACCTTTGACACCAACCCCCTACCATCCCCCCACTTCCCCCTAAGCCCCCCTGTAGGGTGCTGGCTCCAGGTGACATGGCCAGTCGAGGATGGAATCCCTCCAAGAACTATAGCACCAATCGCTATTCTTATCCTTTTGCACAGGGCCAGGAACCGGGAGGTGCAGTGGCTGGCGGGGAGATGATCCGATCAGGTAGGATCCTTGCTTTTGATCTTCCACTGCGTGTGAGAGTGTGTGTGTGTGTGTGTGTGTGTGTGTGTGAGAGAGAGAGAGAGAGAGAGAGAGAGAGAGAGAGAGAGAGAGAGAGAGAGAGAGTATAATGTGAGAGAATATGATGTGAGAGGGTGAGAGAGGGGGTGAGAGAAGAAGTGGGCGTGAGAGAGGGGTGAGAGTGGGTGTGAGGGTGAGAGAGTGAGAGAGGGGGTGAGAGAAGGAGTGGGCGTGAGAGAGGGTGTGAGAGAGGGTGAGAGAGAGAGGGTGGTGGTGAGAGAGAGAGAGAGAGAGAGAGAGAGAGAGAGAGAGAGAGGGGGGGGTGAGAAAGGGTGACAGAGAGGGGGGGAGAGAGGGGGTAAGGGGAAGAGAAAGGATGTTTGAAGAATGCGTCGGTGGTTGAGTTGATGAGAGGAATGTATAATGAGTTATGCGTGGTGAGGGAGTTAATTATGTGTAATTTGTCTGACTGTAGAGTGTTCTTTTAATTATGGTCAGCTAATGTTATTGCTTTGTTTTTACATTGCATCGTGTGCGCATGTAAGAGTATGTGTGCTTCCTGCCGCCAGTGTATGTATGTCCGTGTGTGTGTCTTTGTATCTCTTCGGTACATATGTCTGTCTGTATTTCTGTCCATGTCTGTTGGTCTATCTCTAACTCTCAATCAGTATGTCTGTCTGTCTGTTTGTCTGTCTGTCTGCCTGTCTATCTGTCTGTCTGTCTGTCTGTCTGTCTGTCTGTCTGTCTGTCTGTCTGTCTGTCTGTCTGTCTGTCTGTCTGTCTGTCTGTCTGTCTGTCTGTCTGTCTGTCTGTCTGTCTGTCTGTCTGTCTGTCTCTGTCTCTATCTCTCCGTATCACTCTTGATATCTCTCTGCATCTCTCTCTGCATCTCTCTGCATCTCTCTCTCTCTCTCTCTCTCTCTCTCTCTGTATATGTGAAATGTGTTGACATGCACTAACACTGTACACTTGAAAGGGGCCGGTGGTATATTCAATAAATTTATTCGTTTATTCGTTCTCTCTCTCTCTCTCTAACTCTCTCTGCAAATGCTGCGTCATTACTTTGTCAGTAGGCCAAGCATGCCAAGTCGCTCTTCAGGTTTTTTTACTGCGCCCCTTGATGAGACGGGTTGACAGAGAGCGGGGGGAATGTAAACTTCCAAGTAATCATGCGTGCTATTTGCTTGATGTGCCTGGCTTTTCTTCGCCCAACACGCCTGTCTGCAGAGCACAAGACAAGGGTTTAGGGCTTTGACAAAAACTGGCTCTAGCGTCCCACTGGATCTCCCCGCCGTGTCTGCAAACGTCTTCGGTAGTGAAGGTGTCGTTGACCGGTGTTGGGATCCGTGCGGCTGTGTATGGCAGTGGGCTGGCAGTGGGCTGGCAGCTCCATTCTCGCGCAAAGCTGGCAGCTCCTGGCTCGCGCTAAGCATCCAGTCTGCATCGCCTGCCGGAAGCAATCCTCTTTCATGACCGCCTGACGTTAGCAGTTGAGGGGACGCTCTCGCTGCAACTGAAGCCGGTACTGTCTGCGTTGTTGCACAAGAGGTGATGTCGGTGATGTCGGTGATGTCGGCATGAGATAAACTGTCGACGTAAAACGGTTTTAGTTCCTTATATGACAGTTTTATATTAAGAAAATTGATACGAGACTGTTTGACGAGGGCTGTAATGTTTTTGTCTTCAGTGATGTGAGACTGCTTGACGAGGGCTGTAATGTTTTTGTCTTCAGTGATGTTAGACTGCTTGACAAGAGCTGTAATGTTTTTGTCTTCAGTGATGTGAGACTGTTTGACGAGGGCTGTAATGTTTTTGTCTTCAGTGATGTGAGACTGCTTGACGAGGGCTGTAATGTTTTTGTCTTCAGTGATGTGAGACTGCTTGACGAGGGCTGTAATGTTTTTGTCTTCAGTGATGTGAGACTGCTTGACGAGGGCTGTAATGTTTTTGTCTTCAGTGATGTGAGACTGCTTGACGAGGGCTGTAATGTTTTTGTCTTCAGTGATGTGAGACTGTTTGACGAGGGCTGTAATGTTTTTGTCTTCAGTGATGTGAGACTGCTTGACGAGGGCTGTAATGTTTTTGTCTTCAGTTGATGTGAGACTGCTTGACGAGGGCTGTAATGTTTTTGTCTTCAGTGATGTGAGACTGCTTGACGAGGGCTGTAATGTTTTTGTCTTCAGTGATGTGAGACTGTTTGACGAGGGCTGTAATGTTTTTGTCTTCAGTGATGTGAGACTGCTTGACGAGGGCTGTAATGTTTTTGTCTTCAGTGATGTTAGCTCTACGGAACGGAGCTTGTGGTAGCTATAGACCTGAACTCATTTGGCAGCAGAGATGTGCTGCCTGGTGTCGGGTTTCACGTATAAGGAACACTCGAAGTTTTGGCTAGCGTTCAAGTTGTTGTCGCTGCGTCTCCTTGAAACACCTACACCTGTTTTACCCCGCTCCTAAACTGTTTCTTTAACTTTCATCTCAAATGTCAATCAATATGCAAATCTTGGGCGTGATATCCGATTTGGGAAGCGTGTACCGGTAGGCGCATACCAGCGCAGTAGGTAGGTTTCCCAACACCTCATCTAAAGAGAAAGTAACTCTTGCTTTGGTTGGGAATAACCGGCGCATTTGGCATGGGCTAAGGGGCTATTTACATCGCGGGATCCGCTCGTAGGTGGCTGGAGCAACAGACTTGATATTTATCATGTGATGCTGCACGTGGGCTTGAAAGGAGCTAATTGAAGAGTCGACAGACGGGTTTTCATAGGGTGTACTTGCTTGCTTGCTGCCATGTTGTCGGGCGAGAAACCCGGCGTGCCCAGATATAGGAGCACGCATCTGAACCAGAAGAAAGGTTCTACTCTTGGACAGATACAGGATGAGACGTAAATAAGAATCACCAGGTTCGCTTGTTTTTCTGACGCCTAATATCTACTTTGAGATAGTTACAAAAATATACGGGTTGGTTTCGTAGATTGTGCTGCACCACACAGGGATATCTTTTGTGAACAAACAATGGATTGTCAGTGAGGGGGTGGGGTGCGGTGGGGGTGGGTGGGAGAGGGGGGGGGGCAGAAGGACGGACACACATACTGACAGACAGACAGACAGACAGACAGACAGACAGACAGACAGACAGACAGACAGACAGACAGACAGACAGAGAGATCAGACAGACAGACAGGCATAGGTCACAAGAAGTAGAGGAAGAAGGCAGACGTGGAGATTTGAGAAAGTGGCACCCCCAAATCAAGCCACACCACAACAGTGCGTCAGACTGGGAGTCATTGAATGCGGATATGAAGGCAAGTGGAAAGGAGGAAGAACAGCCTGCCCCTCGTGCCAGCCACCGCCATTCTAAATGCCACCTCTTCGTGGAGGATGCCTCAGCCGAGGGGAAGGAGTGTGGGCAGAACTCCCAGACTGAGTCTTCCGAGTTCCACATTGCATGGTGCCAGCAGCATGAAGACGATGGGAATGGGGCGCCTCCTGGAGCCACATGTAGGGAGAGTCTTTCCCTGCCAGTGCTGCTGAAATAGACCTGGCAATAGGGTAAAGATGGGGAATGCCCCGCTGTCGGTTATTTTTGTGTATGCGTGTGTGTTTGTGTATGCGTTTGTGTGTGTGTGTGTGTGTGTGTGTGTGTGTGTGTGTGTGTGTGTGTGTGAGAGAGAGAGAGAGAGAGAGAGAGAGAGAGAGAGAGAGAGAGAGAGAGAGAGAGAGCATTCAAGCCTATGCATGCGTGCATGCTTTTTATTTTTGAATGCTGTTTTTGTCCTATTCACATTGATCTGTTCACACGCGCTAATAGCAATGAAAAACGCAAGAGGCTACAGAACAGCTTGATTTCCCTTAGCACTGAGGCTGGACATCTGAGATATGCCGAACTCACCGTGCGTTGATTACCTCTTTAGCAGAGCCAATGATTAGAAATATAACAAAAGGACATGTCCGTTCGCATTCCACCACCTCCAGGCTGACTGCCAGTGTGCGATAAAGGATACTCATGTTTGAATATAAGTAGTCTTAGGTTCGAGTTGGACTAACGACAGTAGCAGCACAAATGAAAAGTGTGCTGTATTAGTATCTCTTAATCTTTGTCAGGTCTCGGCTACACGGGATCACATTTTTGCCATGGTGTTAAGGCCGCTTCATCGGAAGCACAGTGCAGAATTCATAGCCTTTGCTTCCACAGATCGAGTGGCGGCCTGAATGGGAATGACGACGCAAACTGTGAGAGGACTGCCGGCACGAAAGGCTGAATTGCCATGCAGAGTTCTCTCACCCCGACGCCTGGCCTGTGACTGTCGACTTTCAAGTTACGCTGGCTTGTCATAAAGCACTTGATCACTCCTTGAATGACAGACTGGCGTGACTAGAAGTCCGGAGTGAGAAGGGGGTTGTATATCTGTGCCAAGCTGCCACCTTCCTGCACCTATCTCCTCTCTCGAGCCAATCTACTTACTTTGGGTTTTCGTAGGTCTGCCCCGTCCGTATATAGATCTTCGCTTTGCTATTGTGCTAAATGTGATTGTATTGACCAACGTATCTTTCATCACGACCTGCGATCCTACCCTTTCTATTCACACTCACATTTCTTGTTAATTACATTTTTCGTCTAAAGTTGCATTATACATTTGGATCAACTGTACCGGAAGGAACCTCTATATTTTTTGAAGACGTATGCATTGTTGACCTTGATTTATCTTGCCTATTAAACCCACCATTACGTGCAAGGGTGTGCAGTG